>JAURVB010003380.1:0-58582 GCA_033002965.1 Piper betle
CGTCGTACCTCCAATCACAGCACCACGACCAGCAACTCTATGCCGTCGAACTCGTGAAGAATCAACTCCCGGAATTGATCTGCAGCACTCCACGACTTTGCTTGATGAGGTTTCTCTCTTCTCCACAAGAAAGACCACGACGCTCCACCAAGACCCCTCTCGGCAGTTCCTCCTTCTTTTCCTCACGTTGGCTCCCTCCTTATAAAGGAGTATCCACGTTGTTACAAATCAGTTCCAAGATAAGCTGTAATCCGAGCATAATCTTTTCCCAACAGATTATCTCCAAGATCTTCCACGAACCTGGACTTCCTTGACGTCTCAATTCAATCCAGCCCTGGACATGCTTATCTCCAATTTCAGTTGCAATCTTATCTCCAAGATTCCGATCAAGATCATCCCCATCTCTATCGGCAAACAAAGTCCAGCACTGGTAGTTAGTTACAACCACCACACGTCCAACCCCTGGCTCGACCCAAGTCTTCGGCTCGACCAAAACCAGCAAACCTCGTGCACGTCCCAGACGCACCACCGATAACCCCTGCTACCGATAAACCTCTAGTACCGATCAACTCCATCCATCGATCATGCTGGTGCAGCCAGACCCCTCGCTACCGATCACGACTCGATCACGCTCGTGCATGCTCGCTACTTGAGTCGCACCGCAACCTCGCTCATGCCTCGGTCATGGCTCGATCATAAACCCCGCTAGCGCCCAATGCTCGAGCACGCTGCACCGATGTCTCGGCAGCGCTCGATCATGCTCGTTCACGCCAACTCCTCGCTAGCGCACAATGCTCGAGCACGCTGCACCGATGTCTCGGCAGCGCTCGATCATGCTCGCTCCTGCTCGCGCACGCTAGTGATCGCACCCCAGCATCGAACCAGCGCACTCCCGGCACTCCTGTGATCCGCACGTAGCGATCAACCTCGAGTCCTCGTGCTCGGTTCTCGGCACCAATGCTCGATCATGATCCGACGCCCAAGTGCTCGGTCACCAGCACTTGTCTCGATCATCTTGAGGTTTATTTGGTCTCCGACCTGACTCATGCTCGGCACTTCGTTACCTGCAACTATAACACCGTGTTAGCCTCAACCAGTTGTTTCACCACTCGAATAGCCCCGTGCTACTCGTGTCGGACCCGGCATGCATGGGAACAACTGCCCAATCCCGCGCACCCGGCACGTCCTCGGACTAAGGCTGTAACAGCTCACCCCCACCAATGAGATCCGATGTCCTCATCGGAGGGTTAAGTCCTCCCTGGTACTTCTTGATTCTTCTCTCAAACTGCCACAAGTCCCTTGCTCGCTCCCAACTAGCTTCACTCCTCGGTTCGCCCTTCCACTTGATAAGATACTCAATCCCGGTGTTTGGTGCACCTTGCCTATGCGCCAAAATCTTCCCCACCTCCTTCACATATTGCCGCCGGACAGTAGGTGGAGCTCTCCTTGGACGAGCTCTCCTCGGATCGACCACATCCTCATGGAATGGCTTGAGAAAGCTAACATGAAATACTGGGTGAAGTTGATACCTCTCCGGAAGCTTCAACTTGTAGGCCACGCTCCCGATCACCTTCTCCACCTCAAAAGGACCGTCATACCGCTGCACTAATCCCCTGTGCACCTCGGTACGTCTGATCTTCTTCCAGATCTGTGGTGTGAGTCTCAGCATTACTTTGTCCCCTACGCTGAATGATACCGGCCTTCTCCTCAAGTCGGCATATCTCTTCATTCTGCGTGTTGCTTTGGCTAGTGAATCCACCGCATCCTCATACAGCTCCTGCCTGTCTCGGGCAAACCTGTATGCTGCTGGACACTTCGCTCCGCGCCCTTGCAAAGCTACCTCCAGTGGTGTAAGAGGCTGGTAGCCTGTAGCAACCTCGAAAGGACTCAGTCCCGTTGCTGAGGAACGATGCAGATTATAACAAAACTGCGCCGCATCAAGAAGATCCAACCAGTTCCCCTGGCTGGCTGTGACGAAATGCCTCAAATACTCCTCGAGTAGAGCATTCGTCCTCTCAGTCTGCCCGTCAGACTGAGGATGATTAGCTGTAGAGAAGTTCAGCTTACTCCCTAGTAAACCAAACAAGCACGTCCAGAATCTCCCTGTGAACCTGGCGTCTCGATCACTCACTATGTCTGCCGGTACTCCAAAGTACTTGACCACGTTCCTAAAGAACAGTTCAGCAGTCTTCTCGGCTGAGCATTTCTGTGGAGCTGCTGTAACTACGGCATACTTTGAGAATCGATCTACAACCACCATCACCGACGACATCCCCCTCACCTTGGGGAATCCGGACACAAAGTCCATCGAAACCGAACTCCACGGCCTCGTTGGTGTAGGTAGAGGCTGCAGCAAGCCTGCCTCTAGTCGTCTCTCCACCTTGTCTTGCTGGCAAACTAAGCAAGACCTGACGAAAGCTTCGATATCAGCCTTCATTCCCGGCCAATAATACGCCCTGGTCATTAGAGCGTACATCCTGTCTCTCCCAGGATGTCCTGCCCACTGGGTGTCGTGGGACTCCTCCATTAGCTTTCGCCGTAGTCTACCCGTAGGGATATAAAGCCGACCCCCACTGGCGTAAACCACTCCATCTTCAGTCCAATATTTTCGAATCAGCCCCTCACTGATCCTGTCGACCAGCTTCTTGTACTCTGGGTCGTCTCTTGCTAACTCCCGGACTTGCCCCATTATCTCAGTCTGAATTTCTGATATAGCTGCCACCACCTCCATGTTCTTTCGACTCAGGGCATCTGCCACCTGATTCGTCTTTCCCGGCTGGTGCAACCACTCGAAGTCGTACTCCGCCAGAAACTCTTGCCATCTCGCTTGTCTCGGGGATAGTTTCTTCTGGGTCTTGAAGAAAGTGTTAGCTACGTTATCCGTGATCACCACGAACTTGGATCCCAGCAAATACACTCGCCACACTCGAAGGCAATGTACCACTGCAAGCATCTCCTTCTCATGCGCTGAGTACCTCGTCTCAGCGTCCTTCAGCTTCCAACTCTCAAAAGCTATCGGATGCCCATCCTGCTGTAGTACTCCTCCGACTGCCTTGTCTGAAGCGTCTGTCACCACCTCAAACGGTCGACTGAAGTCCGGCAACTTCAGTATCGGCTCAGAAGATATAGCTGCTTTCAACTCATCAAAAGCTGCTTGGCATGAACCCGTCCACGCCCATGACTGTCCCTTCCTCAGCAGATCAGTCAACGGTGACACTACATGGCTGTACCCATGTATGAACTTCCGGTAGTAGTTGGCCAAACCTAGGAAGCTTCTCACCTCTGTCACCTTCGTCGGTTCCGGCCACTCGGCAATGGCTCGGACCTTTGATTCCTCCATGCGCACCGACCCCTGACCAACTTTATGGCCGAGAAAACTAATTTCCTCCAGGCCGAACTCACACTTCTCTTTCTTCACAAAGAGTTGATGTTCCCTTAGGCGATCCATAACCTGCTTCAGGTGTCCACGGTGCTCCTCCATGGACTCACTATAAACAACTATATCATCCAGATACACAACCACAAACTTGTCGAGATAATCATGAAACACATCATTCATCAAGTTGCAGAAAGTAGCTGGCGCATTTGTCAACCCAAATGGCATCACAAGGAATTCAAAAGACCCATACCTTGTGACCATAGTTGTTTTTGACACATCCTCCGGCGCAATCCGGACTTGCCAGTATCCTGACCTCAGGTCCAGCTTAGTGAAGACCCGCGCTCCACTCAACCTGTCAAACAGATCAGCAATTAAAGGAACTGGGTACTTGTTCTTGATGGTCACCTTATTCAGTCCCCGATAGTCGACGCATAGTCTCATCGACCCGTCGTGCTTCTCCTGGAATAGAACTGGCGCCCCATACGGTGCAGTCGATGGCTGAATTTTCCCCGAATCCAGCAGCTCCCCCAGCTGGATTTTGAGTTCTGTGAGTTCTTTAGGCGACATCCTATATGGCGCCTTCGCTGGTGCTCTTGCCCCTGGCTCCAGCTCGATCCGGTGTTCGATCGTCCTTTTGGGAGGTAACCCGTCTGGCAATTCAGTTGGCATCACATCGGAATAGCCTTCCAACAGTTCCAACAGTTCGTCCGGCACCACCACCACGTGATCCGGCTGGACCTCTCTCATCACAGCAAGATAAGTCGAGGCTCCCCGCTTGCACCCCCGAGCCACTTGCATTGCCGACAAGTGCTCGCCACTAAAAGTGCGGTCCTCGACCCCAGAAGGCCTCCCACTGCCACGAACAAAGCTTGCACCCGCCGTGCTCATGATCAGTATACCTCCCAGGTGTGGAAAAACTCCCACTCCAGCAGTACTCATAAACGCATTGCCGAGGATCAAACCAAAGTCATCCATCTCGATGACCATGAGATCCACTCGGCCCTCGAATTCTCCCAGGTTCAGTCTGACACTTCTAGCAATGCCATCCACCTGCTTCGCCTGTGAGTTCACTGCCTTAATCTTACTTGTGTTGGTCCCGGTTTTCAGCCCCAGCTCCGTAGCCATCCCCTTGGAGACAAAACTATGGGTTGCCCCAGTGTCTATCAAGGCTGAAACCTTCCTCCCATTCACTACACACGGAACAAACATCAAATCAGCTCCCCCTGAAGCTACACTTCCAGCTCTCAATGCCCCGAGTATCTGAAGGGTAGATGCTCGAGCAGAAGGACCCGCATCCTCCTGGTCATGGTTTGCTTCGGCCACCAAGGCACTGAGCTTGCCCTTGGTCGGACACTCTCGAGCCAGATGCGGACCATTGCACAGAAAACACCCGGACTTCTTCAGATCAGCTACCTTCCTGTCCTGAGTCCCTGCACTGAAGTTCTGAAACTTCTTCTTCGGTCTCCTGGATGGCTTCCTCATGCCACCCCGCTGATTGCCCTGACCACCCTGGAGTTTCTTAGCCGGACCCACGTCTGTGTTGCTTGGCCCTGGCCTAATATCCACCAGTGCGTCGGCTGCCACCAAAGCTGCAGGTAAATCCTGTACCTTCTGCCTCTTTAGTTCTATCTGCGCCCAAGTCTGCAAACCATTGATAAAGTTGAATAACTTATCATCCTCCGACATATTCTTGATGTCGAGGAGACAAGAGCTGAAGTCTTTGACGTACTCCCTAACTGTTCCTGTCTGTCTCAACCGTTGCAATCGAGACCTCGCCACCCATGTAGTGTTGGTTGGAGAGAATTGCTCCCGAAGCTCCTTTTTTAGGAACTCCCAAGTCTCAATCCGGTGTCGACCAGCTGCTTCATCCTCTTCGGCGCGACATCTGTACCATAACTTGGCATCACCGGTCATAAACATACTGGCCATCGAAACCTGGCTATCTTCGGGAACCTTCGCAGCAGTGAAGTATTCCTGCATGTCCCAGATGAAATTCTCCAGGTCCTTGGCTGACCTGGTCCCCTCGAACTTCTTTGGCTCGGGCACCTTGAGCCTTCCTGGAACGGCTTCTTCTGCCACACGATCAGCAATACCCTGCTGAGGCCGCGCTACCCACACTTGTTTGAGCAAAGCCACATCTGCGTGCATTTCCTCAACCGCAGCCCGGAGATCTCCCATCTCCGCCGTCTCACCTCGCACCTGGCTGGACTCGGCCCAAGTGGTAAACCGAGTGTTCAAGTCCCACAACCCTTCTGCCAGAGACTGCAATTTGTCGAAGACGGTGTGTCCATCTCCATCACTGGTAGGCCCTCCTACCAGCACTTCCAGCCGTGCGACCCTCTCTCTGAGAGCATCAGTGGATCGAGTATCCATCTCACCGGTAAATGTGGAGAACCCTCCCCCGAAGGTTATAGTGCAACTTCTTCACAGGATGCTTCGTCAACCAGTTTTCACCGAAACTGGGCTCTGATACCTCTGTCACGGCAAACAAAGTCCAGCGCTGGTAGTTAGTTATAACCACCACACGTCCAACCCCTAGCTCGACCCAAGTCTTCGGCTCGACCAACCAGCAAACCTCGTGCACATCCCAGACGCACCACCGATAACCCCTGCTACCGATAAACCTCTAGTACCGATCAACTTCATCCATCGATCATGCTGGTTCAGCCAGACCCCTCGCTACCGATCACGACTCGATCACGCTCGTGCATGCTCGCTACTTGAGTCGCACCGCAACCTCGCTCTGCCTCGGTCATGGCTCGATCATAAACCCCGCTAGCGCCCAATGCTCGAGCACGCTGCACCGATGTCTCGGCAGTGCTCGATCATGCTCGTTCACGCCAACTCCTCGCTAGCGCACAATGCTCGAGCACGCTGCACCGATGTCTCGGCAGCGCTCGATCATGCTCGCTCCTTGCTCGCGCACGCTAGTGATCGCACCCCAGCATCGAACCAGCGCACTCCTGGCACTCTTGTGATCCGCACGTAGCGATCAACCTCGAGTCCTCGTGCTCGGTTCTCGGCACCAATGCTCGATCATGATCCGACGCCCAAGTGCTCGGTCACCAGCACTTGTCTCGATCATCTTGAGGTTTATTTGGTCTCCGACCTGACTCCTGCTCGGCACTTCGTTACCTGCAACTATAACACCGTGTTAGCCTCAACCAGTTGTTTCATCACTCGAATAGCCCTGTGCTACTCGTGTCGGACCCGGCATGCATGGGAATAACTGCCCAATCCCGCGCACCCGGCACGTCCTCAGACTAAGGCTGTAACATTAGTCACATTAGCCAACAGTTGATTAGACATCATTGTAAAATTTAAGCTTTGCCCAAGATTTTACCTTTTAATTTTAATTGGTTTGGTTTAATTTAGTTTGATCTGAGCTAGATGACTTATTATTCAAATTTATCGGTATCCAATTATTCAATTAATATTTATACTGGACTCTTTGTTGTGTTGAGCTCACTGATGCAACTATTATTACTGACAAGTCTCTTTGATTTTCCGGGGAACACTTAATAACATGCACACTAATTGACACAATTATGCTAAATTGTGCAATTATTTACAGTTGGATGACTTTATTACACTAGTAACTTTTATTTGTGTCGTCGTTCTGGTTTTAATGGTACGTAATATGTCTTTTTGATATCAGTCAGAGCGCCAACACGCGTCCCGATGATACCATGTGTAAGGCATGCAAGGGGACACTTAAAATAGTGAAATTATCATTTTACGCCTCCACCGACCTTCCTCGTCTATTCTCCTCCCCACCGTCCATGTGTTGTGGGAGAGTTTGGGCCGACCGTACGCTGCCGTAAAACCACCGTTGGCCACGATATCACTGCCGATCGACAGCTGGCCATACTGGATATCATCCCCGACTAACACAGCTGCTGACCATCATCCCGTTCGTCAGGAATTCCTCCTGGAAGAGGCAGTTTGGATCACGGCCACCGTGGGTGCGCTGCCACTGTTTCTACCGCCGGGACTACCACCTTCGTCGTTCTGGCCTCCGTTGTGATCGCCGTGCTCCGACAGACCAAACGCCACAGACTCCGGCGACTATTGTCGCTGGACTCTCCGCCGGATCCTTTCCCACTGTTTTCCGGCCGCCACCTTCGTGGCCAATTCCGTCCTACGTCAGCTCCAATCGCAGGCGCAGGTACCACCGTAAAGATTGCTATCACAGAGTCTACCTACTGGGACCCTCGACGGAACCGATTGGCCGCCGACCACCATCGTCGTCGCCGGAGCCAGTCGGTTTTCGGGCCGAATTTCGGCGGCCACGGTTGTCTTTGCCACACCCGACTACTCCAACACGTTCACCGTCTCTGTGGCTATCATTTCCAACCACCCGCCGGCCTTGGAACGCCGCCGAATGCCGGAACCCTCTCGAGCATCCACCGTCGTCGGTGAGCTCCTTTTTGGCTCGATTCCGGCCACCTCCGACCTATGTTTGCGTCGCCGACACCGCCGTAGAGTTCACCACTTCCGGCTCCACCATTCCCGAGCCTCACCGCCATCAGTCGTGCCGCCGGTGCCGGGATCATTGCCGGCGACTCGCAGGCGTTCGGGCATGATCGAGCACGATCACTTGGATGCAGACCCGGCATGGTCACGGGCTGACCCGACCTGTCAACTATTTGCTCAACCCGGTTTGCTCGGTTCGGGTTATTCGGCTTCTTATTGACCGTTTATAGTCCGTTTTTAACCGTTTGAGGTATATTTATCAACTCTGAGTTTTAAACATGCATATCACTGAATTTACATGTTGGTCACATGTCCATATTATTCTGATTTACGGTATATTTTACTGTATTTATTGAATTTATTAACTGGAGTCAATAATAACTGATTTAAATTCTAAAAATGTGTGTGAACTTTTAAGTGTCTATTGAGCATAATTAAATACATTTAAGAAGATATTTACTATATTTCTTATTCACTATATCTTCTATATTTACTAAAATTGTTATGAAACATAAAATGTATCTTATTATTTATTTATCAGTTATTTATAAATGATAAATAATTTATATAGTATGTATGTGACAAAATCTGGTCTATAAATAATTTAGTCTATTTTAGACTGTTCTGAGTTGTTTATTACTGAATAAACTTGTATTTTTTGAGTCTATGGTTTTAATAGAATAAATATTTTTTGACTTTGACAATTTTAACTCATGGATTGTGAATTGTTTAAGAGATTAACATCCTATAAGTGTTTAAATGTTTGATTGATTGATTAATGTCGATTATTTGATCGTTGACCAGTTAAGTGGCTACTGTTTAATTAATTGACTTTTTGCCTATTTTGATTGAATATTAATTGTTTTGACTAGTTTGACTAAATTGAGTAGATCTATTATTTTGATTATTTTAATTATTGAATGCTTGATACTTTGACCAATTGATTGTTTCATTTTGACTATTTGACCGCGCTGTCCATGACTTGATTAATCAGATTATTTCATGTGTTTTATTGTTATGACGGATAAGATCACCATGCACTGCACACAACAATCATAGCATATCCTATTTGACTCTAATTGAGTCTATGTATCCGACTAGGTATGTGAAGCCACTCATTGATGATGACCGACCACTAGGAGCTGAAATACCACGTGTGTGGCACTCATCTTCTATTAACTATTAAATGAATATGATATTGTGGTTTTCACCAATTATGTGGAGGTTATTGAATTTTACATAATTGTGCTATCAAATTGTCGAAATTATGGCTATTGTTACTAATACCACACTTTTATCGTCTTCGTTACCGATATTGTTACCAGAATTATACCATTATTGTTACTATACCATTGGTGTTGTCGTTATTGTTATTGCTACCGGTATTGTTACCGGTCGTGCTATCACTACCGTTACCATTACCATTATTATTAATGTGTTGTCATCGTTATTATTAACGCTATTGATAAAATTGTCGAGGTTGTTACTGTAACTATTGTTGTGATGGTTACTGTTACTAATAGTATTACTGTTATTAATATTGATATTGTTACTAATAATGATAATGTCACAGACACTAATATAGATATTGTTACTGTTACTGTTATACCTGTTGATTGAGTGTCCAAGTATTTATTATTATTGTTTTACCTGTTAACTAATGTCTAGGGACCTTGACGGTGTTTTGAGGGATTACAAATATGAATCTGTATTGCAATGTTATACTAAATTGTAATGTAATGTATTGTATCAGAGTATCATGTTGTATTGTACTGGTGGAAGTGTCTCACTATGACCGAGGTAACCTCTCTCTCTGAACTATAATTAGTTTTGGCTCAGAGCTTATGTGGTTTGTATAATTTGAGCTGTCTATGACTCATCTATTATACATTACTTATGCGAAGACCAGTAACATTTGTTTTTAAAATACGTAGGTTTGTATCCTGCTTGGGAACTAGAGTCATAGGGAATGCTTTGCTCTACTTGGATGTTAGTGGCTATGGATTCTACATTATTACAGTATATGATTTTTCATATATTATTTTACTATATGCATAGACATTCAACAATGCAACACTAGGACAAATTAAAGATCAAGAGGATTTTATTGGGTTTTACTACATTTTCAGTGCTATTCTTTAATAATATTTATCATAAATGAATTTAAAAATTTGCTCAACTAATTTACCAAGTAATGCCTCTGGTCTAGTTCTTTCGGGAATTGGGTTAGGACGTTACACCGCCAGCTACTTCCAAGCAGGACAAGGTTCTTCCCCAGCACCATTGCTACTTGTTGAACCGCAAGCTAGACTGTACACCATGCCACATCCAGTATAGCCGTTGGTGGGACAGTATGTCATGCCAGTGCCTACAGTGGGCAATGTTTATTTCCATCACCAGGAGTGCAAGGAGTGACATTAGTGTAGGTACGAAAGATGCCAGTGGGAGCCTGTGCTCCGGTGTTCAGTCCAGTGATCAAGATGAGGTGCCCAAGCCAAGGCAGTTTGAATGAGGCGAGAGCTTCAGAGCACTGGTGTCAGTTGTTCATGTTGGCCGGAAGTGGAATGTGGAC
Source organism: Piper betle (assembly GCA_033002965.1). NCBI lineage: Eukaryota > Viridiplantae > Streptophyta > Magnoliopsida > Piperales > Piperaceae > Piper > Piper betle. The sequence goes on from JAURVB010003380.1 coordinate 10,428, forward strand.
CGCTTCTTGAAGAATGATAGCAACTTGTTCACACGTGGCATAGATCCAAAGTAGACCATAATTTGGTTCAACAATGCAGAGGTGGTGTTGGACCACATAGGATATCCGCCATGGTTGTGGGTCCATGTAGCAGTCAAAGCTATCCATGGAGCTGGTCGAACATGTGGAGATCAGTTTAGTCTACCTACCTTGGAGACCGCTCCTCAGAACATATTTCCTAGGAGGAATTATGTGAAGTTTTTTATAGCTAGTTCTTCTCTTCCATAATGGTTTAGGAGAAGAGACATGAGTTCATGGTCCTGATGCAAGAGGATATGACAGTGGCCGAGTACCTTGTCAGGTTCTTGACCTTGGAGAGATTTGCACTGTGGTCCTTCGAAACAAAGGGGCAAAGGGCTGCCAAATTTGTTTGTGGGTTGAGGTTGAGTTTGCACGCCTTAGTCTCCATGTTCCAGTGTGCTACTCTTCAAGGGGCAGTTGCTAGGACCTTGAAGGGAAAGACCACGTACTGTGTCCATCATGTCAGTAGATCTTTGTGCCAGAGTCTGAGATCCCTCAATTTAGTCCCACATTTAATACCTACTGGGATAAGATCTTGTTTATAAGTAGGAATAGACTATAAATCTTTAACTTGGTTAACCACTTTTAGAGAAATGACTTAGGTCATATATTGCACTTTTGGCTGGATCGTTACAAATAGTATCAGAGCAACATGATTCAATGTTAGATGGTGGGCTAGACGAGGGACGTTGGTTAAGGTTGCCGGATACGGGCCAGAGAAGGATGTGCACTGAGGCTAGCAACGGGTAAAGTGTAGGAATTTCGGGGACAAAATTTCTTGAGGTGGGTGGATTGTGAGATCCCTCAACTTAATCCCACATCTAATACCTACTTGGATAAGATCTTGTTTATAAATGGGAATGGACTATAGATCTTTAACTTGATAATTACTTTTAGAGAAATGACTTAGCCCATTATATTGCACTTTGGGCTGGGTCGTTACACAAAGTGTGCAGTTGGGTTATCAGAGGCAGAGACCCGTGATGAGGATCAGCAAGGTCCATCACAGAGGCATAGGGCAGAGGACATAGTGGCACTTCATGCCATGCAGGGACCAATAGTTGAGCCAGCTCCTAAGTAGTTTTAGGCACTCCAGTGTTTGATCACAGAGGCATAGGGCAGAGGACATAGTGGCACTTCATGCCATGTAGGGACCAATAGTTGAGCCAGCTCCTAAGTAGTTTTAGGCACTCCAGTGTTTGATGGGGGCACAACAGCTTGGTGGGGTCCAGGATATTCCATGGTGCTAGCATTGTCAGAGGAAACACCCAAGCCAATGCAGGAGGATCATAGAAGCCTACTTTGCGTGTGGTATGTTGGAGGCACCGAGCAACTGTGTGTCCCCATCAAGCACTCTAACAACAACCTTAGTTGCAGTTCCATCCCCCGCCATCACATTATCAGCCAAGATTCCTGCATTATGAGTTTTAGCAAGGTCAGCAGCAATTCCAGCAACTCCTACACTAGATTGAGGGATTGCTACCTATCTGGTGCCATGCCTTGTCTTGCCTTCTCCTCAGCCGCAGTCGCAGGGTCAACAGTGGATTGAGGGATTGCTACCTATCCGGCACCACACCCTGTCTTGCCTCCTGTTCAGCCGCAAGTGTAGGGTCAATAGTGTAGGGGTGGCCAGCAGTAGGATGATCAGTAGGGCAAGTCGGGTCAGCATAGACAGGGTGATCGTTTCCACTATAGTGGTCAATGGGTAGAGGTTGTGTCAACAAAGCAAGGTTAGGGTGGAATGCCAGAGCATCTACCAATGTCACAAATTTGCTACTTCTGCCTTCTTCGCAGTTTGTTTTCGGTTTGGTTGTCACTTGTTTGTGGGTTCTTGGGTTTTCCCTTAAGTGAAATTCATGGGAAGGAATTTTCTTAAAAGGGGGTGGATGTAAAACCTGGCCCGCCAACCTGATGTTTTACACCCAATTCTCCTGATTTTGTGTTTGGCTCAATCCGGGTAGCAAGTAATCGCTCTAGTTTGATTAGTCTAATGGTAGTGAGATCTTTTGTATGGTATTGTGGACTTGGGCATTGGGTGTGTCTGCTGCTGAGTTGTTTCGGTTAGCCTTAATTGCCAAGCTAGTGCATGTGTTTTTCGATTGTTTAGTTTGACCTAGGGCCGCATGCTGTTAGTCATGTCACATGCATTCAGGCATGCCTCCTAGACTTAGTCATTCTAGAGGTCACCCCGCGCATTTTTTTCTCCCCTTCTTTTACCCCTCTTTTTCACCCTTTTTTCCAATTTTTGGCCCGTTGTGATGCTGTGAGCAGTGGAAGGGCACCTCCAGGAGCATTTGCGCTGCAGCACATGTGCGCGAGCTCCAAGTTGCAGTACGGGGAGCCCGGTTAAAGCCACCACCTGGTGGCCCTTGTTTTTTATTTCCTCTACCTCTGGTTGCCTCTTGCCACCCTCTTGGCCATCGTCCAACCTCACCAGCCCTTGTGCCCCCTTTTCTTCCCCTCTCCTCCCTCTTTTCCTCCGCTTCCTCTCCTCGCCGAGGTTCGCCATTCCCTCTCACCCATTTCTTTTGCTTTTCGGCACAGTCATGATTGTTTGCGAATAAAATATTCGTGCTGACCAAAATTGTTAAATCTATCGACTAATACACTAATAACAGTTGAAACTATAAAAGATTAAAACTTTGTAATTTTTGGACTACATATGAGCTACCTCGTATCATGTACAAAAATTTTAAATTAATAAAAATTAAAATATGATAATCTATCTCGCATTTGTTTGTAAATTAATTTAATGTGAAATCTTAAGCTAAATAATAATTTAATTTAATTATCTTAATGAAATGAACTTTATTAGTTGATTCAAATAATAAAATAATTCGTAATTAACAAGTACGAGTGTGGATTAAACTCGATATTTCAAGCGGCTTTGTCAAAGCTTGTCAGCTCATTACGATCAAATATCTTTCAACTTTTGCTATTCTGAAGTCAGTATGACAGATTTATCACAAGGGTCACGTCTAAATAAGTTAACCGACAATTTAAGTTCTTTCATAATTTTACAGAGATCTTGATCTCGATTGGCATACCAGGCACGTCAAGATGAATTGCTTGGTTCTTCGAGCATTTCCATATCTTAAGTTAAAATTTAATTATGTGAGTCGAATCCCAAAATAAATTTCATAAAATACTAAAATCTCTTTTTCGGCGTTCTTATTTGATTTATCAAAATCCGGTATAGTTTTTGACATGCGCAACATGTAATTGTAGTTTTGATGTGATGTGATGTGTTTAACTTCTATCCTTTGTGTCATGTCATTTGCCGCATCTAGGATTGTTTCCATATCATTGCACGAATGCATCATACATGGTTTGAATAGTGGTCTACATTATTAGGCTATATAGAGTCAACCTTACCGTTGTAGGACAAGGAGCTTTTCTCAGGTATATTAAGACTATCTCTCACCTTGTTTTATTGCTTGGCTCCCATGTTTTGTTTTCACATAGTAGGGTGTAACTAGTAGCATTTTACTTGACCCTACTATCTACAAGCCATCTTGTCGACTTTCTATGTTTATTAAACTTCAAGGTTTAGATCCCTTGATGAGCTTTTGAAATCGCATGTTAGCACTATTTGAATTATCCCTATCCTGGCCTTGTACTTGGTATATGTTTTTGAATTTTTGGAGCATGCATGGTGGATGGGAGTGTGATGCTAACTAAGGGGCCCAGTTGGTACCCATCTGTAGTGCTCGATTAGTGGTTAATTGTCTGATTAGTATTATCAGTATAGTACCTACTAGCAGTGTGTATTTTAGTATTTCAGCATTTCAACATCTCCATTGTGTATGATCATGCTATGTTTTCAATTATGATCAATATTATCCAGTATAATACATGCTAGCAATGTGTATTACAACATTTCAACATGCATGTGCTCTTCGTTGAGTATATCCTAATCATGCCATATTTTCAGTTGTGATTTGTTAGGCCTTATTTACCACAGGCATGTTGTTGTCAACTAAATTTTAGCTCATGAGTAGTACTGACACGTTAACGTTGAGTATTCGGATTCGTGTGTATGGATATCTTCTCTGTGATCATAATTAGACCCTATCTGTCATATTGTGATTTAGATTGTGCGCATGTGTAGAGAAGTTATTGTTTCATTTCACATTTTTTCGTGGACAATGAGTTGTCAATTTGCCAGTTTTGTTGTTTCTCTTATTAGTTATTTGAGACTTAATGACATTTGTTATTGACAAGTTTTTTTTATATGTAGATGTGTTATCGTGGTGTCGGCTGGCCTAGCCCCACAACTCATGAAGAGGCTTGAAGGTGATGAGTTGTTCTTCTTGTTTGTTTGTATTGCTGCATTTTGTTTAGGTTTTGCCTAAATCTCTCCTTCCTTGTTTTGCGAGGATGTTATTGGCTACTGTGCTGATGTGAATTGTGGGGCCTTGGGTCATTTCTAAAAATACAACTTAGTTCTAGTATTCACATTTGTTTATTCCCAATTGTATCTTTCTATTTTGTGCCCAAAATACTCTAGGGCATATAGGTCTAACTTATTTTGTGGAGGAATTCTCTAAGCCCGAAAGTCTTGAAATTGAAGGTTAAATAAATCCCAAGTACACTAAATTATTTAATTTGTGCAGGTACCCCGAGCAAAGAGGAAATATAGGTTGGAGAAGCTTATTAGCTTTGTTTTGTAAGTTAAAGGGTCTATGTGATGATGAGGCAAACCAACAACCTTAAGAATGTAAAAATATATCTTAAATGATCTCGGAATGAGATATGAATGAGGTGGAACACCTTCTAAATATTTCTGTGTGTGGATTGTGAAATTATGAAATGTTTTGCGTGCAGTTTTATTATTTGGAAATTATATATGCAAATTTCACTGAATTTTCTCCATAAATCTTAATTTCATATGTTACTTAGATACATGTGGGATTTCCTACTTAAGCTTAGCCATATGACTCTTTGCATGTATTTTGAGTTGTGTGTGCACGTTAGATTCCCTCACGTTTTCATTTTCTCACGCTTTGACTGGTCTAGGTCTATATGGGTCGATTTTATATTTTAATGTGCATTAAATTAGTATTCTAAAATTTATCATTTTGATTATGTGCTTCGGCCAACTAAGTGGAGGTGTTATATTCAAGGCCTTATATTATATAAATCGTTAAACTAGATTGACAAACATGTTACTCCGGTCCATAGTGAACCCCAACAAGAACACCGGGCCACAGCAGCTCAAGATCGGCATCCAATTTCCAAGCATCTCAACTAATGGCAAGCTTGAACTCCAAATAACTCCACAGAATCTTTCAAAAGCTAGGGTGTCGATGCATGCATGCCTAATTATGGAATAATCACACTAAACATATAGCACAATATACACAATACAATTCAAGGCATCAAAAATTAACTAATCACGTGGGGACGGGGAGATAAATCATATCGAGCAAGCTACTATATTAACGAGGCAAAACACTAACAATGCTACTAGGTTGTAACAAAAAACTATATAGGCTTGAATAATGAAATAATATAATTAAAATAATAACACATTTGATATTCTTCTAATATATGTAAAACGCAGTTGTCTCCTAAATGTATAAAAAAACAAATATATAGAACACTAGCCGGACCGCCCCATCCCTACCATCCACCGCCGGCGACCACCACCACCGGCGGCGGCGGCGGCGAAGTAGGAAGACGGAGAAAGGTGATATTCTGATCTCTTTTGCTCAGTTCAATCACATCTTGCAAGCTTAGACCGGAAGAAGCCGAGCTTCCTCTTCGCCGACCTCTAGCAGCCCGCAGGCACGCGGAGCCATGGGTATAACGGATCGAGATGGATGATCCAACTCCCGACGCGACGGTTCGGAGAAGGAGCGGAGGAGGGACGATGGCCGCTCGGCCCGCCGCGACGGAGAGCGCGGCTCGGAGCGCGACTTGCTGTCCCGGCGGTCCGATAGGCACCGGCGAGGCGACGACGACGACCGTCACAGGGAGAGGAAAGATCCGGAGGTTATGAAGCCGCCGACGGCGAGTGATAAAGACGCGAACTTGGGGCGGAGCGGCGGTGTCTACATCCCGCCCTTCAAGCTGGCCAGGATGATGAGGGATGTCCAAGACAAGAGCAGTGTGGAGTACCAGCGACTGACTTGGGACGCGCTTCGGAAGAGTATCAATGGGCTTGTGAACAAGGTTAATGCCACCAACATCAAGAACATCATTCCTGAGCTTTTCGCCAAGAATTTGATTCGGGGGCAGGGGGCTGTTTTGCCGACCGTGCATGAAGTCGCAGATGGCCTTGCCGGGTTTTACAGATGTCTTTGCTGCTCTGGTGGCAGTTGTGAACACCAAGTTCCCTGAGGTCGGTGATCTCCTGCTTAGAAGGATTGTGTTGCAGCTCAAGAGAGCTTACAAACGCAATGACAAGGCATTATATATACTTGCTTTTTTACTGTTGGGGTTCGGTATATCTTTAAACCAACTTCTTTCATTTCTTATTTAATGTGAATTTTTTATCTCCAAATTAATTTTCTGCTCTACCTTTTGCTGATGTTTGAGGGCTTGAACCTTTGGTTGGGTAGATGCTAGTTACCGTAAATCGCAGACAATTTTAGGAGCTTCTCGTTATCGGCAGCTTCGACATTACATTTTAGGTTAAAACTTCATTATAGCAATAAGCGGCTTTGCTTACGCGCAGCTTACAGTATGCATTTTTGCTATCACTATGTGGAGCGTCGACATCATCTTCTTCATATAAGATAGTCTAGATTACACGGAGCTCTCTATGCAACTAATATTTTTGTTTTTCCTCTTTGCTTTTGGAGTGATCATAAACAACTCTTTTTTTATTATTTAGAAGGAATTGGTTTCTTTGGTTACGTTACTTATCCTTCACGACTATTGGTTCTTTTCTGCAGCCTCAGTTACTAGCTGCTACCAAGTTTATAGCTCATCTTGTCAATCAACAAGTGGCCCACGAAATTGTTGCATTGGAGCTGCTTACTGTACTTCTCGAAAGGCCAACAGATGATAGTGTTGAGGTATGGGTTAGTATGACTATTTGTAGTATGGGTTAATATGAATATCTGTAATATTCATGCAGAATGATTGATTAGTTGCTGATATATTGAAATTTTGAACCTATAGTGGTTTCTTCCCTTTAATATTTTGTAGGTTGCTGTTGGTTTTGTGACAGAATGTGGTTCACTTCTTCAGGACCTTTCACCTCATGGCCTTCATGGTGATTAAATATCTTCTCATTTTTCTGTATTACTGATGCTTCAAATCAAAATTTTGTGCTCCTAGGGGTTAAGAACCTCTAAATTTTGTGTTATTTCAAGCATTTTGCTTCTCTCATTTTGTGGTTCAGTATATCATAGAGACTGTGCCATTTTCCCCATTTCAAGCTTTCGTTATTTGGTGTTCTGAATGTTTTGATGACTGATGAGAAATATTAATATGTTTATATGCTAATTTTATTTTACCTTGGTGAGAGCATTATGATTTTTCTCCATCTGGAATTTCTATGCAAATTCAGCCATGGCGGAAAGTCCTGGTATTGTATTATTGCTAGGCGAACTTCTTTTATTGTTAATCTCGTTTTTTAGTGTGATGAAGATGTCATTGATCTGCATGCTGCAACCTTTTACTTTCTCTCCTTGGTCCTATTTGTAGCCCCTTCATTGCCCAGTGAGGTTATCTAAATACTGGTAAGGCAGAAGCCATACACGAATAAGTGACTTAGAACCTTTGGGGCTTCCTGAACCTTGAATCAGCCAATCCTGATGGATTCCCAAACCTGCATATTTAAATTGAACAATACCTATTTCCTTGCTGTGGTTTTTCATGTTTGTAGACGGGAGCCTGCAGTGGGCTGGTGTTGTGGGATATGTAGTAGTGTTTAGGGTACTTTTGTCAGGTTTATGAGTTCAATTTTTTTCACTATGGTTTTGGAAGTCAATTAGAACTGTGGTTTCTTGCTCTAAGTTTTCTTGTATACAATTTTTGAGTCCTTCCTCTCTATATTTTATTAATGCATAAGCTATAATAGGAATTAAAAAATCACCTGAAGATAGAACTACCAATGCACAGAAGTTTCCAAATTAAAAGATGTTTGCTCCTGTACCAGTTTCATTCTTAATTATGTTATGATGTAGACCTGAGGTTTTTTAATGGAGGTATTTTTGAGCGCTTCCGTGGCATATTGCATGAAGGAGAAATAGATAAGCGCGTTCAATTTCTGATAGAAGGCCTTTTTGCAATTCGTAAAGCAAAATTTCAGGTACTTTTAATTTTTTATAATTTTCAGTGGAATAATTTTTCCTATATATTAAGAATGTACCTTGAGAAACTTCTCTTTGCAGGGCTATCCTGCTGTTCGCCCAGAATTAGACCTTGTGGAGCAAGAAGATCAGTTTACACATGAAATTTCACTTGACGACGATATAGATCAAGAAATTTCACTTAGCGATAATCAGTGTATTCCTCTTTTTTTTGTTGGTTATGAATTCACTTTTTCAATCCAAAATGATTGAGTCATTTGAATGTGATTGAACCTTGACATTGATTTTCTGTGTTTATGGATCAGTTTGCATATGCTGCTTGTCTATGGACTATACTTTAGATTTTTATCTCAAGCCAGATCCCGATTTTCTTGAAAAAGAGAAGAAATATGAAGATCTAAAAAGGAAATTCTCGGTGAGGAATCTGCTGATGAAGCAGTTGGCTCAGATGATTCATCAGAAAGAGATGATGATGAAGAATCTGAGGACGAAGAAGAAGAAGAAGCCATGAAAATTAAGGATGAGACAGAGACTAATCTGGTAAACTTGAGGAGGACGATTTATCTTACAATAATGTCTAGTGTGGACTTTGAAGAGGCCGGGCATAAACTTATGAAAATTAATTTGCAACCCGGTCAAGAGGTAAGCTGTGTCTTTTATTTTTACTAGGAGTGATTTTCAAAAATCCATCCAGCTAATTTTAAGCTATTGTGTTTGATTAATTTGTCCATGATCAACACTACTTACCATTTTGCAGATGGAATTGTGCATTATGTTGCTGGAGTGCTGTAGTCAGGAAAGAACCTACCTTAGGTATTATGGTCTCCTAGGCCAGCGGTTCTGCATGCTTAATAAAGTACACCAGGAAAACTTTGAGAAATGTTTTGTTCAGCAATACTCTATGATTCATCGTCTTGAAACCAACAAACTAAGAAATGTAGCAAAGTTTTTTGCTCATTTGTTAGGCACAGATGCTCTTCCCTGGCATGTATTGGCATACATCCGTTTGACAGAAGAGGATACCACTTCATCCTCGCGGATATTCATCAAGATTTCGTTCCAGGTCTTGTTGTTTTCCCACTTACTGTTTTAGTATACAAGTAAGTGGATATGTTAACAATGCCTGATCCCTATTGTCGGATGACAGGAATTATCTGAGACATTAGGGATAAAATTGCTGAATGAGCGCCTTAATGACCTGAATATGCAAGAGCCGTTTGAGTCAATTTTTCCTAAGGACAATCCAAAGAACACAAGATTTTCCATCAATTTTTTTACCTCTATTGGTCTTGGTGGGATAACTGAGAATTTGCGGGAATATTTGAAAAACATGCCACGCATGATAATGCAGCAGCAGAAAGAAATTTCTGAAAGTGATGATGAATCTGGGAACTCTAGTTCATCTGGTTCAAGTGGCTCTTGGTCATCTGAATCTTCTGAATCAGATTCAGAATCATTATCAGATAGTGAAAGGGAACGGGAAGCAAAAAGCCTCAAGCGCCGAAGGAAACACTAGAATGGCTATGGTAAATTAACCCGCTACCATTGCTGATGTAGGAAAAAATATTTGAAGAGTTGTTTATTTCCACTCCTTTGTTGCTTAGTAAACTAAGATATTTTGTTTTCATTCTAACTTGAAATCATAATGATCTAAAGTTGAAAACGCCTAAAAGTATTCTACTCCTTTCTCAATTTGATTCAGGTACCAAGGAAATTGCATTTGCTTTGCGACTGAATATGTATGAGTGAGTTCTTGTTCTGCGAAGCATTTTCGACCTTATTTATTCATGTTGATACAGAACATATGGTGACTACTTAATTTCCTCTCTTGACTTAGCAAGTTGCACATTTAAGTTGATAGCAGCTTCTGCAAGATTAGTTGAGGTTTATGTTGTATAATTCTCTTGGACATAATTCTGGTGGCACTTCCTTTTTTTTAAAAAAAAATACCGCACAGCATGATTTTGGATTGTGGCTGATCGAGAAGCGGGAAGTTCTTTTGTTTTTGTTACCCTTTCATCTGGATTGCCTACTGCTTGCTTCAATTCTGAAGGTCGGTCTTCCTTGTTCAATGTTGAAAGCTAACTTCTTCATTTTGTAGATTGTTTTATTATTCTTATGTTCTATGTGCAAAGTTCATCTTTTGGGTAGCCCACATCTTGGATCATTTCCACAAGTTTCTCTTTTATGTATAAACATTATTATTGAGTGTACTTTACATTACTAAACAACTTTCATTTGTGAGTTTTTTTATGGAAAAATAAAACAAGTCTATGCTTAGTAAAATGCCATTTGAAATTAATACCCACAGAGGTGCATTGGACGTTTATACCTTGTTGCAAGGGCTGCTTACGTTCATTTTATTTTTGGTTGATGGATGAATTTGTGACTGGAAATGATAGGTTGTTTGTAAAGAGGAAATGGGGGAATCAATGACAAAACGGAAAAATTTCGAGCAATTGTGAAGCAAGAGATGAAAAATGGTCATGTTGCATCATTGATCGAGCTCAGAGCTTCATATTTTAAGTATCAAATGTTTATTGAAATAACCCTCGTCATAAAAAGCTTACCTTAAAAGTAATTACCAAACAAATAAAAAAAATCCAAGTTAGGTTAAATTTCTCATTATTATTATTAATACAATATTCATAAGCCTCGCTTTGGGGATAATTCGATCTTCAGTTCTGAAGTGGTACAAACAAGTCGAAGTTGAGTCTTTTAACATCAAGGCAGGTCGGTACTGCAGATTAAAAAATAGAAAAAAATATTAGGAACTTAAGACAGTTTATATGAGCTATGTTTTTAATATGAACTTCTGGGTCTTGGGTCTAATTATGGTCTATATATATAGAAGAGAGTGCACAAATAAAAGATGGATATTGCTATTCGTGTACGTCAAAACTTCACTTGAAGGGGTTACCTTATCTATATACATGAGCATTATTAAAAAGCCATCATCGCGATTAAAAAAATGAATTTTGGAAGTGTGTATCACAATTCATATGAGATTGATAAATTTGTATATTTGTTAGACATCAATCGGTCCTATTTTCAGATTTTTTTGAAAGTACTATTATTCTTATTGCAACTACTTTGAAAATTAAGATGAAAAGGTTTAAAATATATATTGGTTCGAAAATTTACAAGTATCATAATTTTATATTTATGTAAATGAGTTTTAGGCAGTGAGACCTACTAATAAATATGCTCTAAATAGGAGCTATATCTAATATGAGCTGATGTATTTATAGGGCTCTAAAGCAATATAATTAGCAATTAGGTTGAGATTGACGGTGATAAATAACATTGTTGTTTTTACGATTAGGTTGAGATTGGCAGTGAACTGTGGGTTCGGCCTTACAGCCTTATGCAGAGTGTCATATTGGCGTCAAGATCAAGGTTTACATCGTTTACAAAATTCAAGGCATATTACATCAGTTATTACAAAATCAGGGACAAGTAATGAAAGAAGAAAAAAGCTGAACAAATTAGTTACACAATAGTAATGTAGCGAGAACTTAAGATGATGATGGTTGGTGGTGTTACAGATCTGCATTAGATGTTAAAGATGTCCAACTACATGCTAAACCCAATCCATGTTTAGTTTGTTATTCTTCAATCATAATTGATCCGTCATTATATTCGATCACAAATGCTTTGAACATCTGTCTAATCCAACACTTAGCCTCAACAACTCCACTTATACATTTGGCTTGATGATTAGTGAGCCCTAATTGAACAAGGGTGGTTCTTTAAAAAGGCTCACGATATTTTTTTATTTGTAATAAAATGAATAATTCTAGTGCTCTTGCAGTAATTATAGGAATAAAAAAGTTTGAACATTTCTCCATTCTTCTTGTTTTTAAAAAACGAACTATTAATAGGTTTGGCTCACACTTGAAGCCTTAGCCTATTAATAAAGCTAACCCTTCTCCAATGATGGGAGGGTTCCGAATGCTCCGCGAGCATGCCCACATTAAAGAGACCTTTCACACCCACATGACACGTTCTCGACCATCTTCCATCATCCCACTCTGTGCAAAAGCTTGGTCATGACTTCCAAGCACCATAAAAACTAACATCATTATATAATTACTATTGAGTAATGATGCGTAAACTAACAGTCATTCAATTAATGATGCGGAGATGTCAAATTTTTTTAAAAAAATTAATATAAAATTAATTAAATATAAGATAAAATAAATATACTAAAATAAAATATATAATACTCTAATAATTAAATTATTATTTTATTTAATTTTTCATCAAGGTTATTTTTAACCTACGTGTGAGACAAAATACTTTATATTATTTTTTTTAACGTATGGGTTAAAAATTAGATTTATAGTAGGAATTTAAATAAAATAAAAATTTTCATTATTTATATAAAATTTTAATTAGTTATTATGCCTTTCTTATATATTTTTATTTATTTTTAATAAATTTTAATACTAATAAATTTTATTTTCTTATATAGCATTTCCACATTATCAATTAAGAGGTTGCAATCTGGGTATAGTCAGTAGTCTTTAATGTGTTTGTGTAACTGTGTTCATTATAAGAGGGGTTAAGTGATATTTTTTTCAAAAAAAGCGGCTATGTAATGAAATGATTTAGTCCACGGACTATGTGATGAATTAAGTTAGTCCATGTATGCTAAGCATGGTTGCATGAATCGGAATCGGAATCGGAATCGGTTTTCCGGTGAATCGGAATCGGAATCGGAATCGGTCAGAATCGGCCAAGAATCGGTTCAGTTGAATCGGTCTAAATTAATTTAATCAATCATATATAATAATTTGACAATTCATATTATAAATATATTAAAATTAGGTATTGATGTTATTTGATATTATTCTGTGTATTATAGTTTATGATATTTTTAAATATTTTTTAAGATTTTTTTAAATTATTTAGAATTAATTATTATTTTTGACTCGAGTTAGACTCGAGTCAACTTTTAATTACGAGAATGCCACCCTCCGCTCTTTACCCCCTCCACCGCCGGCGGCCCGGTCGGCGGCGGCCCGGTTGGCCGGCGGCGGCCTCGCGGCGGAAGCGCGGCGGAATCGCGAAGGATCGCGGCGGAATCACGGCGGATCGCGGCGGAATCACGGACGGCGGAAGGGCGGAGCGGAATCGGGTACAACGTCGGACGGCGGAAGCGCGGCGGAGGGCGGAGCTGAGGTCGGAATCGGGCGGCGGTGGCGTGGTCGGACGGAGCCGCGGTCGGACGGCGGAAGCGCGGCGGAGGGCGGCGGAGCGAACGCGACGGCGGAGCGGGGGAGACCGGGTAGGTTTTTTAAATCCAAATTACCATTTTACCCATGCTTAAATAATTTAATAAAAATCATACCTAGGGTATTTTGGTAATTTCATAAAAAACCGATTCCGATTTAAATCGGCCGATTCCGATTCCGATTTAAATCGGTCGGAATCGGCCGAACTCGGCCGATTCCGGGGCCGATTCGGGGCCGACCGAGTCGGCCCCGAAATCGGATCGGCGCGGCGCCGATCCGATTTAAATCGGCCGATTCCGCACGGAATCGGCCGATTCGTGCAACAGTGATGCTAAGTTGTGTTTGCTCTATAAAAAATAAGATTAACATAAACAAAAATGTTTAAATGTAATTGAATAATGGTAAACCGAAATGAACATCTACTCTTTGTGATTGTAACGTCGCTCAACTTTACTATACTAGTAAATGTAAAGCAATGTAATAAATAAAAATGAAGCTTAGCATTAGTTGCAACAACAACTAAATTTGGCCACCCATTTAAATCACATGGCTATTATTATTAGTTTTTTATATAGACAAAACTACTCTTATCATCCACTGTCCTTATAATCCTCAATGGCTGATATTACAAGTTAACAAGAGGATCAACATTTGATACTAATTAAGACGATGGTTGGAAGGAACGATGGCTCCACAACCCTCTCCCGACAACAGAATCTTGGGATTATCTCGCCAATGTCGATCGAGGAGCGATGATGAAGAATCTAAGGAAGAAGAAGAAGAAACCATGAAAATTAAAGATGAGACAAAGACAAATTTGGTAAGGTTGAGGAAAATAAGTTATCTTGCAAACATGTTCAAATCAAATTGCCGCCTGGTCAAGAGACAAGTTATTAACCTTTTTTACATCTTTATGTATTGAATTTTTTTCTAAGAGTGCCTTTTGAAGGATTAGAAAAAATTTCTTTGAAAATTTTAAAAATAAGGGTTTGTATCATAGTTTTAAATACTAGACATGACCGGCATGTTTGAGCCAATATATAGGGTATTAGAACTATAGGTGTCTAACGTGGAAGAGAACTAACTACAAATACTTTCCAAAAATTAGATACCTACAAGCTTTAGACCCTTATGTAGATCACAAGAGGACAACTAGCGGAAACAATTTAGCACAATGGTATAATAACCAATAACCACAAGAAATAGGTAGGCAGGGCAATAAGCATAATAATAAACCCAAATAGATAAGTGGTGTGTGAGGCAACCTATGTTTAAATTCACAAAGTCTCTTATTTTAGTGAATTAGATCAAACTATACAAATAACAATGTGACTTTGACCTTGATTCTTTTAGCTCCCTAAAGCAAACAAGTCAAATACAATGGAGCTAGGTGAAGTGTGCAAATAAGTGAATCAAATAGAAGTAAACACACAAAATAAAAAAGGAAGAGAAAAGGCACAAGATATTTTTAAAGAGGTTTCCATCTATTATTCCTCCCTTCTATTGTATTAAGTCCATTTGTTGGGGAGGTAATCGTAGTTTCACTATAGCAAACTAACTTATACACCTACAAGTAACAAGTTCTACCTCCTTGATAAGCAGCCCTTAAGTGCCAAGGAAACTTGTACTCCTTGTAAAACCTGTGATTCGACTTAGGGTTTTATAGTCTGAACTAGTCAGTTCGATTATTATTTTCAGTCAGGTTAATTTCAAAACACGCGTGCCGAGCTGAGGCCGGTCTTGTGTTATGAACCATGAGAGTCATGTGTGCCCAAATATATGATAATAACATCACTAAGACAACAGGAGAATGAGTTATCAGAATATATAAGAAAACGCTAGTTTTATTTATTTATTTTAATTAGATCGTAGAATTATTTTTAGGCCGAATAATGCATTAAGACTCGTTACGGGCAGTTGGGTGGGTTATTAGTTATAAAGCATGTCATTATGATGTTTTAATGCATATTATATTTTATGAAACTTTTGCCTACTTTTCTAAATTTTTTAGAATTATTACGAGTTAGTATTATTTTACTAGAATCAAAGTTGAGTCAAGTTTTAATTATGAAACAATCATTTATTTTTCTCACTGGCCATTCATTTTTCTCACTAAACATTTGTTTTTCTCACTGACTATTTTTTTTTCACTAAACACTTGTTTTCTTCCCCCTGATATCTATTTATTTCGTACCTCTGACATTGTCACTATCCTCCTGACCCAATTTCCTTCTTCTTTTTCTTCCTTCCCTTTCCCCCTCGAACCGGTCACAACCTTGTCACCGTTGCTTGACGATTAAGTATAGGATTTTATCCAATTTTATTTGGTAATGAATTGTTTTATAATTTTATTGTGATACAAATGATGGGATTGTAAATAGGTATTGGTTTAAATTTAAATGCATGTTAACGGATGATAATAGTGAATTAGAGTTTGAATTTAAAAGCATGTAAATAGATGTTGTCTTGTATAGATTGATGAGGGATGTAGCATTTATGTATTATATTAGGTGTTAGTATTTAGTCTTAATGTGTAAGTATAGAGTGAGAGCTCGCCGCATAAGCATGTGGACACGATTGGAGCTTCTACTAAGTCCGTTATGACTCATTTCCTATTTTACATTGTACTCTATTGTGTATTATTTTATTACTTGCAGGATGAGTTAAGTGGCACTTTATCAGATCCCACTTAACTAGGGTCATTTAATCGATCAATCTTCCGGATTAATAACCCTCGAGGATGAGATCCCTCAAGTATGTTTTCAAAAATAAGATCCACCACAAGTTGCCTTCAGACCTATTATATAAATCTCTTCCCATACCTATATACAGTTTTATCGATTTTTCAGTGAGATGAGAGATGAGCAAACTGACTCACACATACCATGAGCAGGTGCACGTGCTAGTTAAAGTGAGCTCTGGATTAGTGAGTGTGTTGTTCTAATCCCGAGGGATATTGACAACTCACTTTTTGAGTTCCTCACAACCAGAGAAACGTAGAGGTTTATGGGTACTATTTAATATAATGCATGTCCGGACTTGTAGTTCAAAAGGTACTAAAGACAACTGTCTAAGAGTACTCAGTCTTCAATCTCAAGACCAGGAGAATTATGGCGGTAAGGAGAGGGCTTAAGATATACTAGTAGTCTTGAGGGACCAAAAATGAAATGAGAAAATCAGCAGCAGTAGAACATTCAGTTCAGGATGCTACTGGGTCTCCAGTCCAGTGGCTCCTCAGTAGGTGCCCTTTAGAGAGTTCACGAGAAGTATATGAATGTTTTCTTTCATATGGGAGTTTGCTCTCATAGCTAGTTTGATATTAGTTATATATTTGGACCAGTAACACTTGTTACTAACGTATTTTTATATACAATATATGTAGGTGATGATCATGAGTAGAATGAGCCAGCTTTGACGGAGGAGCAGTGACGTCTCTTGCATATACACATGTCAAATAATAGCATGTTTAATATTTAAGGATGATGTAATAAAATGCAATACATGATGATGTGATGTGATATGATGTATGTTACAGTAGAAATATTGCTAACGATGACTTGTTAATAAATATATTTAGACATTGAATAAGTACATCAAGTAAGTTAAGACCCATAATTAATGAGAAATATGAATATAATGCATAGATGGGTCAAAACCCAGTTAAGTAAGATGAAGGTAAATCAGCAATTAAGTCAAAACTCAATACAGAAATAAATTATACAGTTGAATGAATTTATTATGTAAATATTTTATTAATTATTTATATACGTATACATGTTGATTTAACAGGGTAGCCTTCAATTGCACTTTTAGGGAAGATTGTCTGTTTTATTTTACAAATTTTATCGTAGGTATTTTTGTATGCAAATTTGGTTGTTATGTCATCCATGTAATAGCATGTTAGGTTTATTTTTGTGCATTCATCCATGCATAGCAATTGACATCTTCCATCTCGAGACACCGAGTGTAGATCCGCATGGGTTGGGTTTAGGTTTGCTGACCCAATTGGGACCAGTAACATTTTGGTTCGGTTCCCAAGCGTGAACTGGATTTGGGATATTACACTCCTAACATCCTATGAGCCTCTAATAAGCCTTCATTATCCAATTGCCAAGTGCCAAAGATCCTAACCAACTGGTTCCAAATACCCTTGGAGTAAATATCTTGAAGCTACATCTCCCTTCACAAGCTCATATCTTGAACCAACAAAATCCTCAATCCAAACACCCTCTTTCTTTAGGCAAGATGCTCATACACACTCACCATACCTAAGGAGTTTACAACAGTACAACCACTTTTGAGCAAGCCTTATATATAAGAGCCTCTTTTTGGATCCATAATCAAAGCTCAGGAATCCAAGCTACTAATAGGTAAAGTCAATCCTAACACAATATTGAGCTTCCCAAATTGATTTAAGAGATTCTATGGTTTAACAAGATCGAAAGAAGTATTCAAAACACACTCCCCAATACCTTATTTATAGGTTTCCAACAACTCTTCTAAAATAGTAGTAATTGAGATTCAAATCCCACTCACCACATTGGCCCTAGGATTCCCAAACCCTCTTCAGTTCCTTGATTGAAGTTTTGTAGAAGTCCTCCTTGACTCTTTACCATGTCAAGCCTAGGGCTCCCTCATGCACTTCAATTGTCGAACTCACAACGGAAGATCTGTCAAAGTCTGATACTGCATAGCTTTACCAAGCCCTACATCTTCGATTGCTGACCGAAGTGTAATCCAAAGTCTTCAATACTTGAACCATTCCTTTGATTCGTCAAACTTAAATTATTTAATTGGTTGCTTAATCTTCAATACATGCACTTAGAAGAATTTGAAGTTATTATCACATCAAAATAAGGTTCAACAATAACCAAATTCGGTTTATTTTATCCCATTGGAAAGCTATGAAAACAAACCAAATTTTTTGGCCTATTTTTTAATAAAATTGGGTTAAACCAGAATTATACCAAAAATACCTAGTCCAATCCGGTTCATAAGGCTTGGGAGAGATGAAAAGAAAATACATGTGTGGCTATGTGGTCAGTGGGACTTGACTGCCTAAACTCATGACCTTGGGAGGCAAATGCCAAGCCTCCACACCATGCTACTCTTTGACTTGGTACATTGTACTCATTCTTAATAATAATAATACTTATTACTCAATGACAATAATAAATTATTAAAATTAGGTGTGATAAAATGATAAAAATTGTTCATGACTATTGAAGTATCTATGACTACTAAAGTATCATTGACATAAGTCTTATTAACACAAATTTCAATTTTTAACATATAAAATAAATAAATTATGACTAATAATGAGACTTTTATATTTTTTAAAAATAATTGTGTGTTAATTTTTTTTAATTAAGCAAATGTATTAAATCTGGTTGAATCATACTTACCACATACAAGCCAAAAATTTGATATGATGACCAGTACGGTATTTAAAATTATTTTGTAAAATTTTTATTGGATAATTGTTGCATCCATTTATTTTGTCAATGATTGGCTCTCGATATCACTCTATAGATGGATATGTGCATGATGTTGGTGGGATGCTATAGTAAAGAAAAAACTTACCACAAGCATTATGGTCTCCTTCGGCAGAGGTCTTGCCCATGAAAAAAGTATCGTAAGAGAACTTTGAGAAATGTTTTGTTGAGAAATACTTTATGGTTCATCATATTGAAACCAATAAGATTAGAAATATAGCCCTGCTTTTTGCTCATTTTTGGGCCATAGATGCTCCTCCTTGGCATGTATTGGAATACGTCCATTTGATAGAAGAGGATACCACTTCCACTTCATGAGTATTTATCAAAATTTTTATGAAATTCCTCAATTTAGTCTCACATCTGATACCTACTGAGGTAAGATCGTGCTTATAAATAGGAATGGACTATTAGTTCTTCAATTTGGTTAACCACTTTTGAAGAGATAACTTAGCTCATTATATTGCACTTTGAGCCGGGTCGTTAGAAATGGTATCAAAGCCTCCTGGTTCCATGTTAGATGGTAGGCTGGACTAGGGACGTTTGATATCCCTCGACTTAGTCTCATATCTACTACATATTGAGGTACGATCCTGTTTATAAGTGAGAATAAACTATAAATCTTTAATTTGGTTAACCGTCTTTAAAGAGATGATTTAGCCCATTATGTTGCACTTTGGGCTACATAATTACAATTTTACTCCAAAATTATTTTTTTCATTTATTGTTTTAGGACACAAGAATGTTAACAATGCCTAGCCCCTATTATCTGTTGTCAAGAATTATCTGAGATATTAAGATTGCTGAATGAGTGTCTTAATGACCCCAATAAGCAAGGGTCATTTGAGTTTATTTTTTGAGAAAAATTCAAAAAATACAAGATTTTCTATCTATTTTTTTACCTCTATTGTGTTGGGGGCCAGTAACCCACTTATTGAGATCTTCAATCACTAAGTAGAACATGTACTAATTTAATATAGAAATCTCTACGACTGGCTACCACTTTCAAACCTTCCACTATTACCAAATAATGGATATACAATATTTTCTTCAAGAGCACATAACAAACTCTTGGTATAGAATCAAATATACATTAAATCAAGCTGAAATATAAGGAATAAGAAAACATGGAGATGGGCAATTGATGTAGAACGTGTCAAGTTCTTTTTGATCTAAATCAGCCCAAATCACCTCTTCAATCTCTTATAGCCAATATGTAACTTCTGTAACAAATTTCTTCTCTTTTTGCCATGCGCAAACTGTAAAACCCGTGACTCGAGTCAGAGTTTTACGGGAGTGAACCAGTCGGTTTGACCGTTGGTTTGAGTCAAGTCAGTTTCATGAACTGCGCGCTGAGTCGAGGCCAGCCGTGAGTTATGAGCGATGAGGGTCATGTATGCTCAAGTGTACGATGATAATACCCGAAAGATGATGAAAAATGAGTTATCAAGTATATGGAGGTATGCAGTAGTGATTGTTATTTTTATTTGATCGTAGAATAGTTTTAGGCCGAATAACACATTAGGACATGTTGGATTATATTCGGGTGGGTTACTAGTTATAGAGCATGCCATTTGGATGTTGTTGTGTTTGTTTTATTTTATGGGATTTTTCCATATTTTTCTAGATTTTTTAGAATTTATTACGAACTAGTTATTATTTTCACTCAGGTAGGAATCAAGTCAATACTTAATTACGAAACTACCATTGAGGGTATTTTTCTCCCCCCCACACCTTCCCCTCCCAAAACCCTACCGCCGCCACTGTCGACGCTGTGCTGCCACCGATCGACGCCCTCTGCCTTGTCGTGCCGTCGTCGTGCCGCCACGACCAACCCGGCCACTGATCAACTACCAGCGCACCGCCGCGATGCAACGAGGCCGCCTCGACCGTCGCCACTCCGGGCCGGATTCCACTACCGTTCGGTCACCGTCACCGCCACTGTGACCACCAGTCTCATCCCCTCACCGTCGTCGACTTTTCCCCCATCATCCCGACCGCCATCGAGGCCGGCTGCAACCCCAATCGGAGCACGTTGCCGCCGCCACCCATTTTTGACGCCGCCGCCGACGGCCATCGCCGCCCCGGCTGCTTTGTTTGACACCACCATCGGACCAAGCTCGTCGAGCTGGTGCCGATAGACCCCCCGATTGCCTCGTCCCGAATCATCGCCGGAATCCTCCAGAAAACCGCCGACACTAGCGGGAAAACTGCCGGAACTGCTGGAAAATTGGATTCGTGGGAAATTTGCCGGATCATCCGCTGAATGCAGCCGATCCAATCTGATCGGACTTTGGACACCGCTAGGTGCTCAATTTCAAGTTTCGAGCCACGAAACTGAAACCCTAGCCGTCGCCAATTTTCGACGACGCGAGGTATAATTTATTTTAACTTAATTATTTAAAAGTATTGATTATTAGAATTGCATTCTAGGATTGGTGAATTGTGTGTTATAATAATATATATAAATGTAGATTTGATTAAGGATAAAATATGAAATTTGTTTGATTGAGTGGTGTTAAAAATGGAGGCTAAGAAACTAATTAGGGTAACTAGGTAATAATCATGATCTAATGCAAACTAGCCTAAGTAGACTTGCTAGAATTGATATAGGTTGATGTGTGTTGATTGATGCGTGATTGTGTTGATTGTGTGTGCATGCTATAGGATGTGTGATTCATCATGCGGGCGTTAGTTTTTAGCTTGATTGTGTAGGTACAGTGTAGGAGCTTGCCGCCCAGGCGCATGGACCCGTTTCAAGCTTCTACCAGGTCCGTTTAGGACTCGTTCTCTGCTTTTACGCTACTCTATTGTGTATTTGATTTATCATGTGCAGGACGAGTTAAGTGGTGTTTTATCGGATCCCACTTAACTCGGGCCATTTAGCCAACAGTTCCATTTTTTCGGATTAATAACCCTCGAGGATGAGATCCCTCGAGTTTGTTTTCGAACTTCAGATTCAGCTCAAGTTGCCTTCGGGCCTATTGTATAAATCCCAACCTAGGCCTATATATGTATAGTTTTCGCGTTTTCAGTGAGAGATGGGATGAGGGTTACTTGCCGCCACGTCTTCAGATAGGGCGTGTGCTCTAGAGCTGGGGAGAACCCACTTCGTTCCCGAAGGATCCGGACAACTCCACCTTTGAGTTCCTCAAACCCGGAGAAGTGTGGAGGTTTACGGGTACTACAATGCAATGCATGTCTAGACTTGTGGTTCAAAGGGTACTGAAGGCGATTGCCTGAGAGTGTTCGGCCTTTGTGCTCAAGGCCAGGAGTAATATGGAAGGTGCAGAGGGCTGTAAGGAATGAAATTTGATGTGAGAAGTGATAGAGAAATGGCCAAGGTATGAGAATGAGAAAGAAAGGGGGACGCTGTCGACCCGAGGACGATGGCCTGACGGCGACGGCTCCCGTATGTGCCCTGATGAGAGTTCTTGAGGAAGTATATGGTTTTGATTCAACAAGAGAGTTTGCTTTCCTGTGCCAGATTGATATTAGTTATTTTCCGGGCCAGTAACACTCGTTACTGACGGTTTTTCTATATATATGTAGGTGAGGAATGCGAGCGATGAAAGCTGTCGGGAGTGCAGAGGAGTAGCACGGAACCGCACACGCATGTACCTGCCGCGTGTAACGTATAATGATGGTGTGTTATTGTTATGTAAATGATAATTTTGATGTGTTTGCTTGAATGAATTACTTGTTATGAAACAAACTGATAAATATGAATGAGTAGGGAGCCTTGGAGTTCAGACTCGGCTCAGGTAAAAACGAATGAGATAATGATTGAGCGTCATGGTTGATTGTTATGTGTTATCGTATATTCATAAAATAGTATATATTTTCTTTTGGTTTCTCATTTGGTTTTTTGTCTTATTTTGCTTGTACATCATAGCATGCATGTAGGACCGCGTTAGAACCCAATCGTTCCCATTCATGCATTTCATATTTGCATCTCCATCTCTAGACGCCGAGAGTAGATCCGGGTCGGCTTAACCGAATCTAGTAGATTAGGGAATGGTTCGGTCGCCGATGACATTTCCGGGTCAGTTCGCGGGTGAGCCAAAACGGGGTGTTACAGCTGTGGTATCAGAACCAACTCTTGGCATATGTTCTCTGATACCAGCAGTGGTATCAGAGCTAACCCTTGGTTGATTACGATGGTAGATGCATTACAGGTTACATGTGTGCCGAAGCTGCTCTGAGCTGTACTGACAGGTATTTTTCTGTCTTTATGTTTTTATTCACAGATTTTCTTACCTAACAGTGGTGTGACAAGGTGAGTAGATTAGAGTAGGGTACACAAGCAGGATGGTGACACAGACCCGTCGTACGCAGGTTAGGACCCCATCGCCTCCAGTAGTCAAACAGGATAGTCCCGACCATGGTCACAGTGACATAGCTTCTAGTCGACCTAGGACCACCATGCCACCAGCAGAGATGAGTGTATCGGTATCAGCTAGTCGTCGTACGGAGAGCCATCTCCGAGATAGTCGACTCGACAGTCACCGCAGTGGGAGTAGTCGACAGGAAAGGGATGCTGCAATAGCTAGGGTAGTTGAGGTTCAGATGCAAATGCAGCAGAATCAAGAGGAATTTAGGAGAGAGCTCAGATAGATAGCTCTATCAGTGGCTAGAGCAGAGAAGAGACCAGCCATGGATGAAGAGGTGCAAGGAGAGCCAGTAGCGCCCATGGGCCCTCCGCCGCCGCTGCCTCCTCCTCCACCGCTGTAACAGGAAGCTACCCCCGCAACAGCTCCTCTGGTTGCCCCACTTCAGGCAAGGATGAGACAGGACGCCAGGGGACCTGCGATAGCAGGTAGCGGGCAAACCGTAGGGGGGAGTGGAGCAATTGGAGGTGACAGTGTACCAGTTGGTACGGGATCATAGTTTCCTCGTTATGAGCAAGCAGAGGGATCAAATAGATCGGTAGACGTGAGAAGCTTGGAATTGTGGCAATATGAGAGATTCGTGAAGAATGGCGGACAACCTTTCTTTGGGAAGTTGGATGCTGAGGAGGCATTCCTATGGATATTGTCGGCCATAGGAGTGTTTGATAGTATGGCATGCCCCGTAGAACACAGAGTGCGCGTCGTCACAGGATCATTCCAAGACGAAGCGAGGATATGGTGGAGTTCGGTGCAGAATTCTGTATTTGCTCATCGCCAGCCTCAGGACATCACTTGGGAGGAATTCAAAGTGGAATTTGATGGAAAGTATTTTCCACCAGATGTTAGGAGAAGGAAGGAATGAGAGTTCCAAATGTTGAGGCAAGGGCCTATGACAGTAGTACAGTATGAGACAAGGTTTAGAGCATTGAAGAGATTTGCACCAGATTTGGTTCCAACCGAAGGAAGAAGAATAGAGCGCTTCTATGAAGGCCTCCATCATGAGATTCGAATGGCATACTTGGATAGGAAGTTTACTACCCTCAGTGACGTGGTGAGAGCTGCAGGTGAAGTAGAGCGGGTGATAGCTACACGACCACGTCGAGATGTCGACCATGAGGCAACAACATCTGAGGCCATATCAGCCAGAGCAGGGGGCACATAAGAGACGACGTGTAGATGCGCCAGTAGCCATGAGAGCCATGGATGGCTAGGTACAAGGCAGCTGAGCCCATTCTGTCAGAGTTTCCAACGCCATCATTGGGGAGAGTGCAGAGCAAGCAGAAATATATGCTACAACTGTGGTCAACCAAGGCACCGAGCCGTAGAGTGCAGAGTAGGCACTAGGGTTCGTTACAAGTGTGGTCAGCCAGGACACAAGGCCACAGAGTACAGAGGAGGCACTAGAGCCTATTACAGTTGCGGTCAACTGGGACATATCGCTTCAATGTGTCCGACTAGCCAAAGCCAACAGTTGACACTCCCAGTGCCTCAGCAGAGACTTGCACTTCTAGCTCCCCAATAGCAGGCACAGCAGAGTGGACCAGGGAAACAACCAAGTATAGAAGAGATTCCAGTGGTCTGCAAATTTACAGATGTATTTCCTGAGGAGATTACTGGATTGCCGCCAGACAGAGAGGTGGATCTTGCCATCGAGTTGATGCCTGGCACAACCCCAATTTCGAGAGCTCCATATAAGATGGCACCTCTGGAGCTCAAGGAACTGAAGGAACAGCTACAGACACTGTTGGACCAAAGATTCATCAGACCGAGCATTTCCCCTTGGTGTGCACCAGTGTTATTTGTGAGGAAGAAGGATGGAAGCATGCGGTTATGCATAGATTACATGATGCTAAATCATGCAACGGTTAAGAACAGATACCCTCTTCCTCGTATTGATGATTTATTTAACCAGTTGAGCTTAGCAGTCGTCTTTTCAAAGATTGATTTGAGATCAGGATACTTCCAACTGAGGATTAGAGCAGAAGACATCCCGAAAACTGTGTTCAGGACGAGATATGGACACTACGAGTTTCTGGTCATGCTGTTTGGATTGACCAATGCTCCAGCAACATTTATGGACTTGATGAACAGACTGTTCAATCAGTACTTGGACCAATTTGTGATCGTCTTTGTGGATGACATACATGTATATTCTTTGTCTAAGGAAGAACATGGGCAACACCTGAGGATTGTGTTGCAAACACTGAGAGAGCATAGGTTGTATGGGAAATTTTTGAAGTGTAGGTTCTGGTTGTCAGAGGTAAATTTTCTCGGCCACATCATCTCAGCATCAGGCATCTCAGTGGATCCAGCTAAGATAGAGGCAGTAGTGCAGTGGGAACAACCGAAGACACCTACAGAGGTTCGATGTAAAACCCGCGACTCGAGTTCGGGTTTTATAATCGTTAGCCGGTCGGTTCGATCGTGGTTCGAGTTGGTTCAACTTTTAGAACACGTGTGCGGGGCCGAGGCCGACCATGTGCACGTGCTATGAGGGTTCTTGTATATCCAAGTATCGATGATAGTGTAAGATACGCATCAGCAGACTGAGTTATTAGTAGATATGAGAGTATACAGTTGATGATTTTATTTTTTATGTTGTGAACGTCAAATTAGTTTAGGCCAAATAACGCATTAGGACGCGTTAGATGGTATTCGAGTGGGTTATTAGTTATAGAGCATGTCATTTGGATGTTGTTGTGTTATATTTTATGGTATTTTTCCATATTTTTCTAGATATTTTTTAGAATTTATTACGAACTAGTTATTATTTTGACTCGAGTAGGAATCGAGTCAATACTTAATTACAAAACTGCCATTGGAGTATTACACTTCCTTTCCCGACACTCCTCACCCAAACCCTATCACCGCCGCCCACTGTGGTTGCTGTCGCCGCCGCCGCCGCCGATGCCGCACTGCAACCGAACAACGCACGCCCCGCCCCGCCGTGCAGTCATTGTGATGCCACGACCCACCCTGGCCACCGTCTCTCCGCCACGATGCCGGAATCGCCCCACAAGCCGCGACACCCTCCCTCGTCGATTCGCCACCGTCCGGGCCACGCCGCCACAGCTGTGGCCCCGACGACCACCTCCTCGTCGTCGCCGACATTTCCCCCATCATCCCGACCGCCATCGAGGCCGGGCGCAGCCCGATCGGAGCACGCCGCCGCCGCCACCCACTTTCGACGCCACCATCGACAGCCATCGCTGCCCCGGCTATTTTGCTTGACGCCACCATCGGACCAAGCTCGTCGAGCTGGTGCCGACAGACCCCTGATTGCCCCATCCCGAATCATCGCCGAAAAACCGCCGGAAAACTGCCGACACTTGCCGGAAAACTGCCGGAACCGTGAGAAAATTGGATTCGTGGGAAATTCGCCAGATCATCTACCGAACGCATTCGGTCCAATCTGATCGGACTTCGGATGCTGCTAGGTGCTGAATTTGAGTTTCGAGCCAGGAACGGCCCTAGCCGTCGCTGATTTTTGACGACACGAGGTATAAATTACTTCGACGTAAATTCTTAAATTTTATAATTATTAGGAAGCATGCTAGACTAGATAATTAGATGAATTTTCGTGTTTTT
This sequence comes from Piper betle, assembly GCA_033002965.1. NCBI lineage: Eukaryota > Viridiplantae > Streptophyta > Magnoliopsida > Piperales > Piperaceae > Piper > Piper betle. The sequence continues at coordinate 37,469 of JAURVB010003380.1, forward strand.
GACGTGTCTGTATGTTTGTGTGTAATTTAATAAAAAATTATGAAATTGGTTGATTGATGAGTGTTCAAATGGAAAAGTAAGGAATTTATTAGGTAAACTAATTCATTACCCTGATTTAATGAGATGTAGATTGAAACTCACTAGAATTGACTTAGGATGAATCTGTGATGCTTGATGTGTGATTGTGTTGATTGTGTGTGCATGTTATAGGATGTGTGATTCATCATGCGGGTGTTAGTTTTTAACTTGATTCTGTAGGTACAGTGTAGGAGCTCGCCGCCTAGGCGCATGGACCCGTTTAGAGCTTCTACCAGGTCCGTTTAGGACTCGTTCTCTGTTTTTACGTTACTCTATTGTGTATTTGATTTATCATGTGCAGGACGAGTTAAGTGGTGTTTTATCGGATCCCACTTAACTCGAGTCATTTAGCCAACAATTTTCTGGATTAATAACCCTCGAGGATGAGATCCCTCGAGCTTGTTTTCGAAAATAAGATCCACCTCATGTTGCCTTCGGGCCTACTATAATAAATCCCGACCCAGCCCTATAAATAATTTTATCGAGTTTTCAGTGAGACAAGAGGAGATGAATCGACTTGCACGTACCAAGAGTGGATGTCGTGCCAGTCAAAGCGGGCTCTGGATTAGTGCCAGCGAACTGTTCCATTCCCGAGGGATCCTGACAACTCCGCATTTGAGTTCCTCACACCCGGAGGACGTGGAGGTTTACGGGTACTGTTTAGTACAACGCATGTCCGGACTTGTGGTTCAAAGGGTACTAAAGGCGACTATCTGAGAGTACTTGGCCTACGTGCTCAAGGCCTGGAGAGATACGGAGGTTCGGAGAGGGCTTAGGACAAAAGTTTTACGTGAAGTACTGAAAAGAAGTGTCGTGAGCGGCACAGTACCAGATAGATTGGGATGCTGTTGAGTCAGCTGCTCGACGGCTCCTTTATAGTTGCCCTTGTGACAGTTCTTGAGGAAGATATATGATGGTTTGCTTTCCATGAGAGTTTGCTCTCATGTTCCAGTTTGTACTAGTTATTTTTCGGGCCGGTAACACTCATTACTGACGGTTTTCTATATATATGTAGGTGAGAAATGCGAGGGATGAAAGCTGTCGGGACTGCGGAGGAGCAGCACAGAACCACACACACATGTACCTGCCGCGTGTAATGTATAATGATGATGTGGTAATGCTATGTGAATGATAAATTTTGATGTGTTTGTTTGGATGAATTGCCTGTTATGAAATGAATGGATAGATGTGAATGAGTAGGGAGCTTGAGTTCAGCCTCGGCTTAAATGAAAACAAATGAGATAATAATGGAATACCGCGGTAGGTTGTTATGTTTTGTGGTGTTTTGATAAAATATTTATATGCCTTTGTTGTGGACAGGTTGGCCCTTATTGCACTTTTAGGGGAAACTTTGTCCGTTTTTACGTAGTAGTATATATTTTCTTTTGGTTTCTCATTTATTGTTTTGTCTTGTTTTTTCTTGTACATCATAGCATGCATGTAGGACTACGTTAGAACCCACGCATCCCATCCATGCATTTCATGTTTGCATCACCATCTTGAGACACTGAGGGCAGAACCGGGTCGGCTTAACCGAACCCAGTAGATTAGCAAACGGTTCGGCCACCGGTGACATTTCCCAGTCGGTTCACGGGTGAGCCGAAATGGGGTGTTACAATAATGGTATCAGAGCCAACCCTTGGTTGATTAAGATGGTAGATGTGTTACAGGTTACATGTGTGCCGAAGAGGCCACCTCGGCCGTCGCCGCTCCGGGCCGGATTCCACTGCCGTTCGGTCGTCGTCGCCTCCGTTGTGACCACCAGTCTCACCCCTCGCCGTTGCTGACATTTCCCCCATCATCCCGACCGCCGTCGAGGCCGGCCGCAGCCCCAATCAAAGCACGCCGCCGCCGCCACCCATTTTTGACGCCGCCGCCGACAGCCATCGCCGCCCCGGGTGCTTTGTTTGACACCACCATCCGACCACGCTCATCGAGCTGGTGCCGATAGACCCCCTAATTGCCTCGTCCCGAAACATCACCGGAAAACCGCCGGAATCCACCGAAAAATCACCGACACTCGCCGGAAAACTGCCCGAACCACCGAAAAATTGGATTCGTGGGAAATTTGCCGAATCATCCGCTGAACGCACCCGATCCAATCTGATCGGACTTCGGACGCCGCTAGGTGCCGAATTCGAGTTTCGAGCCACGAAACAGAAACCCTAGTCTCCTCCCCAATTTTCGACGATGCGAGGTATAATTTATTTTAACTTAATTATTTAAAAGTATTGATTATTAGAATTGCATTCTAGGATTGGTGAATTGTGTGTTATAATGATATATATAAATGTAGATTTGATTAAGGATAAAATATGAAATTTGTTTGATTGAGTGGTGTTAAAAATGGAGGCTAAGAAACTAATTAGGGTGACTAGGTAATGATCATGATCTAATGCAAACTAGACTAAGTAGACTTGCTAGAATTGATATAGATTGATGTGTGTTGATTGATGCGTGATTGTGTTGATTGTGTGTGCATGCTATAGGATGTGTGATTCATCATGCGGGCGTTAGTTTTTAGCTTGATTGTGTAGGTACGGTGTAGGAGTTCGCCGCCTAGCCGCATGGACCTGTTTCGAGCTTCTACTAGGTCCGTTTAGGACTCGTTCTCTATTTTTACGCTAGTCTATTGTGTATTTGATTTATCATGTGCAAGACGAGTTAAGTGGAGTTTTATCGGATCCCACTTAACTCGGGCCATTTAGCCAATAGTTCCTTTTTTCGCATTAATAACCCTCAAGGATGAGATCCCTCGAGTTTATTTTCGAACTTTAGATCCAGCTCAAGTTGCCTTCGGGCTTATTGTATAAATCTCAATCCAGGCCAATACATGTATAGTTTTCGCGTTTTCGGTGAGAGATGGGATGAGGGTTACTTGCGGCCACATCTTTAGATAGGGCGTGTGCTCGGAAGAGCGGGCTCTGGAGCTGGGGAGAACCCACTTCGTTCCCGAAGGATCCGGACAACTCCACCTTTGAGTTCCTCAAACCCGGAGAAGTGTGGAGGTTTACATGTACTGTAATGCAGCACATGTCTAGACTTGTGGTTCAAAGGGTACTGAACGCGACTGCCTGAGAGTGCTCAGCCTTTGTGCTCAAGGCCAGGAGTAATATGGAACGTGCAGAGGGCGGTAAGGAATGAAATTTGATGCAAGAAGTGATAGAGAAATGGCCAAGGTATGAGAATGAGAAAGAAAGGGGGACGTTGTCGACCCGACGGCAACGGCTCCCGTATGTGCCCTGATGAGAGTTCTTGAGGAAGTATATGGTTTTGATTCAACAAGAGAGTTTGCTCTCCTGTGCCAGATTGATATTAGTTATTTTTCGGGCCGGTAACACTTGTTACTAATGGTTTTTCTATATATATGTAGGTGAGGAATGCGAGCGATGAAAGCTGTCGGGAGTGCGAAGGAGCAGCACAAAACCGCGCACACATGTACCTGCCACGTGTAACGTATAATGATGATGTGTTATTGTTATGTAAATGATAATTTTGATGTGTTTGCTTGAATGAATTACTTGTTATGAAATGAACTGATAAATATGAATGAGTAGGGAGCCTTGGAGTTCAGACTCGGCTCAGGTAAAAACGAATGAGATAATGATTGAGTGTCATGGTATATTGTTATGTGTTATCGTATTTTCATAAAATAGTATATATTTTCTTTTGGTTTCTCATTTGTTGTTTTGTCTTATTTTGCTTGTACATCATAGCATGCATGTAGGACCGCGTTAGAACCCAATCGTTCCCATTCATGCATTTCATATTTGCATCTCCATCTTGAGACGCCGAGAGTAGATCCGGGTCGGCTTAACCAAATCTAGTAGATTAGCGAACGGTTCGGTCGCCGGTGACAATTCCAGGTCGGTTCATGGGTGAGCCGAAACGGGGTGTTACACAAACCCTCAAAACAAAGATCTCATTTGCCCTTGCCATTGTTATGCATAACAACCTTCTTCTATGAAAAGTTCACTCAAGTTGTGAAAGACTTCCCACTACAGTTGGGATCGACAACAATCTCCAATTAAAGACGACACTTTAATTGGGAAGACTCGTAACCTTTAATTGGAAACAAACTCCAATTGTAAAGACTCATACCTTTGTGAGGAGAGGCTCTTCCTCCTCTAAGAAAGAGGGAGAACCTCACAGTGAAGCACAGAATGATATACTCAAGTGGTGTACACTCTACAAATACCTATAATTATATATTATGGACAAGTGATATGCACACTATACTCGAGATGTAAAACCCGGGTTGTTTACCAGATGATTTTCGTGTCGGTTCAGTCTTTACTAAGATCGAGTTAGTTGGGTTTGGACCTTCTTTTCATGGTTTGAATATGGTACGGTGCATGTTTTCCAGCCCTAGCCTCCTTCAATTTTCGGTATCTTTGTTGGATGCCACGTACCCAAACTTTTTATTTTTAGCCTAGTCGAGTCAAGTCATGTTAGATGTTAGGACTAACTCCCTCACAAGTCTAGTTTGCTTGTTGCGTGTTTGAAACCTCTTAGATTGATCCTAGCCCATGCAGGACTTGTGTCGTAGTTCTGGAGGTCATCTTGGCCATCTTTGAGTGAGAACCCTAAGTGCACACAATTTGTGTCCAACGTAAAGGTGCCCTCCAAGCACCTTTGCACTTGCATATTTGCAGATTTATTAAGTCTGGGCATAAAGGAACTAGCCCAGCACCCTTGTGTCCAAATTTAAATATTTCTTCCTTTTTCTCTGGACGCAACGGCTTTGGGCCAACCCTCTTGGCCCAATCGTGTGACCCGACCTTGCCTGCATTTCGATTCACTCCACCTCTTACCTGCATTCCACGCTAGCCGGCTAGCTATGATCTAGCTTGGCAGAGGGCACTGCAAAGGCACCCTCCCAGTACCCTTGCGCTAGAGTTATTTTCTGCCTTCTTCTTCCTCCCCAATTCTTTCAAGCCTCTACAAGCCTTGCCAAACACCTAGCGTTGTAGGTCTTGCAATAGGAAGGCTCAAGAGACTCCCCTTGACTCCCCCTTGAGGTAAAGATATAATCTTTATACCTCCCCCAAGTGTTATGTGCTCTGTTTGTAATTGTTTGTATGTGATGATATTTGGTTTGTATTTTCCTCATGTAGATCTGTGTGTTAGGAGTTCATAGGACTTGATATTATTATCTTAACATATTTATTAAAATAGCTATGTATTTTTTAATACGGTATGGTTATCTACTTGTATTGTTTCAGTAGCAAATGCATCTCATGATATATGTAGGAGTTTTGCATGATTTTTGTCTTGTTACATTAAAAAATGATAGATTTACAATTTTTATTTATATCATTTTGTCTGTTATGGTATGTACAAGCATATAAGGATGCCCAACTTGATGAAAGGTGGCAATTTTCATAGTCAATGTGATATGACCGCCAATTTTTCCATTTTTTACACCCTAATCTAAGTTTCTTCTTTTTCATGTCAGTAAATCTACTTGTTAGCTTGCTCTTGTAAAGATATTTTTAAGGGCCTTAACAAAACCCGTAACCATGTAACGTATCTTATTGTGTTGTTATTATATTTGTGGTGCTCTAAGTTTGTGTTCCTTAGTGAGGCGGTTAAATGACAAGTTGCACTCTAAGTTTAAATCCGTCAAAAATATGTATGGACTAAATAGTGTGCGACGGAAATGTGTAAAGTTTGGTAATAATTAAAATAATTTAGATGGTTAGGTAAAACCCTAGTTATTCTGCTAAAAAAATTTGATGACGCCCTGTTTGAGTGAGTATATTGCACGCTTTTCCAACCTGATGGTAGATGTGCCTTCCTCGAATCCCAACTATTGCATTTAAGAGTAACTGGTCAGCCGATAATTTCGTTTGTTCAACAAGATGCCCATGTCAGCGCTCTTTTGCCAACATTTGCACTGACTCAAGTATTTGCCGCCGAAGCCTACACGGTGTGGTTTGATGATGTCAGAGAATTGTTGGGTTTATGGGCATCTACTAGCTGATCGGTACAAGGCACCTGACATTCGAAGGTTAGCTGCCAGGTACTACATTGAAGGAGATGTACTGTATCGACATGCCTTGAATGGTTGTTCTTCTACGTTGTCTCACTAAGGAAGAAAGTCTCAAGGCATGTGGGAAGCTCATGCAGGTTCACGTGGACAGCACCAAGGAGGTGAAGGGTTCATCAACTTTAGTGAATCGGCTTTCATTGGCCAACCCACCCGTTCTTCACTTGCCAGCGGAACCTTTTCGCTCTTTTGGTGCCTATTGGTTGCTCCGTGTCTGGGGCGTCGATTTCATTGGTCTCATCCCACCTTCCTCAAAAGGACAGAAGGTCATACTAATCGCAGTGGAATACTTTAGCAAGTGGGCTGAGACTGTACCAACGCTGAAACCAAACAGGTGAATATGTTGCATAATTTATCAATGAAATCATTATTTATCAAGTTCTCTCGATCAAATTTACGGTGGGCTTGAAGTATTTTTTGAGTTATAATGTAAATTATATAAATATGATTTCATAATTAAAGACTTAATCTTATTAATATGTTAACATAGATTCATCAGTAGTACAGCTTAAAATTGTCAATTTCACTGCCCCACAACTCGAATCGGCTAAGAATCTAACCGAATGCGAATGTATCCTAATAAAATAAGGAGACCAAAGAATAAATAAAGAACCAGAAAGAAAAAGAAGAAGAGAGGGAATGGAGAGAGGACTCAAGAGCGTCTTCAACCGCATCTCCGCCGCCTCCATCACCGTCGCCACCGCCGTCCTCCTCCTCCTCCACCACCACCACCGCCACCACCTCCCTTGCTCCACCCCCACCGCTACCACTGCCCTTCCCCACCAACGGTTCCCTCGCTCCTCTTGCGATGCCGACCACCGCGCCCACCTTCCCCACACCAACCACACCTTCAAGCTCCTCTCCACCACCACCTCCATCCGACGCATCGCCGCCCTCCGCGCCTCCTTCCTTCCCCACCTTCGTCGCCTCCGCCTCCTCTCCCCCTCCTCCCGCGTCCTCTGCGTCTCCGCAGGCGCCGGCCACGCCCCCGCCGCCCTCCTCGCAGACGGCATCCCTGACGTCACCGCCGTCGACGTGCTCGACTCCCCGCCCCTCGTCCGCCGCGCCGACCCCCATGACCTCCCCTTCTTCGACGCCGCCTTCGACCTCGCCCTCTCCGAGCACCTGCAGGACGCGCTGTTCCCTAGCCGAGCCGCGGCGGAGATGGAGCGGACGGTGCGGCGCGGCGGGGCCGTGGTGCTGGCCGTGGAGGGGTGGTGGGGTGGATCCGAGGTCAGGCTGGTGGAAGGGTTGTTTCGGAGATCGGGGTTTTGGACGGCAAAGAATGTGACTCTCTCCGGATCCCCCTTCTCTGTGATCATTCTGAGGAAGAATGGGGTTCCCTCGTGAGAGAAGTGTAAAAGATTTCTTCTTTGTTCTTTTTTCAGAATTCATGTTGCATTTTATTACAGGTTTAGATTCAGAATTTGTTGCAGAAAGCTGGAGTGGTCAGGATTTTGTTTGGCATGGAAGGAGACTTCGAAATAGAAAGATTTGTAAGCTATTCTGTCTTTTCTCATGTTTTTGATGTTACCATATTATTTGAGATTGATTGATTTGTCAAAGTTTGATCAATATTTATTTTATTGATTAGTTGTTTGCTTGCTCACTATTGTTTATCATCTTGTTGTTGCTGGCTTTTCAATCATTATTGCTTGTGTTTTTATGGTGGTATAAATCTAGAATTGAGCTACTATCATATGCAATCCCTCGGTGCTCAGGCATTAATCGATTGTTTTTTTCTGAAAAAAAGATAAATAAGATGAAATTGTAGTACATCTTCTAATTCCTATTTAGATTGACTCTCTTGTATCCTGTGTTCAATGTTCATCTGTTGAAAGTTTGGCAACTCATTTTGCAAAGATGAGAAAAGAGATCTATGTTATATTGGTTTAAATGGCAAAACAATTCATGTCCCACACTGATGAAAAAGGGAGGGATGTCATATATGAGGTGGAGATTACCCAACACAGGTGATGTTTAATACATTGAATTGAAAAACTAAGAGGCTAGAGTAGATGGTTTTTAACTTGTATTAATTGCGGCATTAAATGATACATTGAATAGAAAGACTTATAATCATATCAATTTCCATTTCATTACTGTGTGTGAACCCTTCTTCGGTTTTACTTTAATAACTGGAATTAGAAATGATGGATAGATATTTATGATGGACATAACAATGACCCTTTTTTTAGAACCTACAGTTAGGAAATCTACATTGTTGAATTGACTTACTACCGTATTTTGCAATTGAAATCTAGAATTTGGTTATTGGAGCTGAAATGTTGATTGAGCTTCTATCAAATTTTACAAGTACTGTTTTGGCTACTTCCTTGGGGATCTGATGTTGGATGTTAAATGATTGGCACCATTATATTTGCAAAGACAAGAAAAAAGAGCAGTGTTATATATAAGTTTAATTGGCGGAAAATTTGTTATTTTAAAAGTTCAAATGATGGAAAAATACATCTTATTATTGCAAAGGGAGGGATGTCAAGTGCAGGTTGGAGATTATTCGGCATATGTGATATTTAATACATCATAGGAAGTGGCTGGAATAGACTTGTTTTATTAGCTGCTGCAAACGCAAATACAATCTTACTAGTGTCCATTTTATTTCTTCATGCGATTATGCAAGAATCTTCTTTTGTTTTGCCTGAACTGTATTTAAAAGTGATAGATAGCCATTTATAATGCACGGAACAATGACCCTTTTTTTATGAGAATTTTGTTCCCGAGTCATGAAAGCTTCCATTGTCTCAATTTTAGCTTTTATTTTTTCATCAATCAATTGACAATAATAGCTCGAAAATGAAATCTGCTATTGGTTGGTTTTGTGCCTATGACAATTGTGGTCATATTATTACTCCTAATAATGCAAGAAGAAGGACGTTATTGACCTCGGAAGTAGCAGCTGCTTGCTTGAAGGCCATGTTTGTTGCATAGGGAAGAGTCATCAAGCCTTTTTTCTGCTTGAACTGGCCTATGCTTTCAATGGCTAATCATTCCAATTTCATCTCCATTGAATTGCTATACCATTTGATTATTTAATTCACTTGTAAAGTATCCTCATTTTATGTTCTTTGAAAAATTAATTTCTTAGGTTATTGGATGATAATTTCTATGTTACCTAATATCATGTATATTTTGCGGCATATAAATATAAACAATAGCCTTTCCATTTATCTTGAAAAATGTGATTTTCTACCAAAAATCTGATGCTAGCTTCATTGAATCCTTTGAGCCGAGGCGTCGAAGTAGTAAACATACCAATGCTGGATAATAAAATAACCTAATTGTTAGTAAAACCTAAACGTAGTTATAATTTGTTTTGAATACAAGTTCTGGAAATTAAAAGTCATTGGCAAAAACCAAGAATTAGTTCTCTGCTTAAGCTTGTATTAGACCAAGGAATGGGCCACACAAATTCATGTAACACAGAACTCAATAAATGGTTTTAAGAGCTCCACAGAAACTTGTCAAATGGTTTGATGAAAGGATGGATTTCCTCTCTGCATATTCCTTCAGATGTAGGCAAAATGAGAAGGTAGAACCCGTCAGGTGTAAATTGCAATTAGTTAAATCAAACAAACAAGTTTCCTTTAGAAGTTATAGAAGATCATTTGACGCATTGCTTCTTGTTTGCCAAAGCACAGATTTACGAGGGATATTGCCGAAACTAACATTAAAATACAATCAAGATTTGTGAGAGTCAATTGCGCACAACTTTCTACACTAAATAAACACCCAGAAAGTGCATTTTGAAATATGCCAAAAACCTAAAGCTAAATTTTGGAATGAAAAGCCTACATATCTCAATGTTCTTGTTATCCAACAATTTACAAATGTTGTAACAAAATCCTCGAATTTACAATTGTTGTGCTCCTATTGGCAAATCATGCAAATGACGCTCTTATTCCAATTGGAAAATAATCAAACTGTAATCAAAGTTGAGCTCAGGCACTTCTGTTTAGACTGATTCTTCTGAACCACTGGCAAGAGGTTGATAGGCATCATCCTCTTGGAGTGACTGCTTCACAAACTCCACAGGTATGAACTTGAGTACCACACCAATGATAAGGCTCAAGGATCCAATCAATATGCTGAGAACCCATAGTTGCCAACTCAGAGGCACAGTGTTGGCAAACTTCCCCAGACATTCAACCATGATTGCTTGAAATATGATTGTCGAGACCATCACACCTGTAAAAATCCAGTTATTTAAGATGCCTCTGAAAACATTGATCTTTTCCATCTCCCTGCTGTTGATTTCATTGAAGACCTGGCAAGAGTAGTAAGATGAAAAAACCAACAAAAAGTATAACCAAAAACCATCTTCTTATTAACATAAATACAATTCAACAAGAACAATACAGAAGTTTGGGGGAAAAAACCAAGAAAACCCACCTGGCAAAACACGAACGTATTGAATATGAAGGTGTTCAGAACTGCCGAGGTATCAGGCCCTTCAAGGTTGAGGATTCGTTTCCCATCAAAAATGAGAATTTCAAGAACAGCCAGTTGATAAACACTTTGGCCAATGATATTTCTCCACATGATTCTAGTAATGAAACTAGTACCCCTTGGAATAGGTGGCCTTTTCATCAATTCGTCATTTGGAGGTTCAGTAGCCAAGGCCAGTGCACCTAGAGTGTCCATGATCATGTTTACCCAGAGCAACTGAACAGCAGTAAGAGGAGCACTTCCTATAATCAATGGTGACAAGAATAATTGATAAAACATAGATGAAAAAGATCATATGAATATGAAGAAGGAAAACGGTGTTGAGTTTTTGTACCTGTGACGCAGGCTGATATGAAATTAACCATCAACGCAACGACATTCACTGTCAGTTGGAACTGCACAAACTTCTGAATATTTCTGTACACAGCACGACCCCATTTTGTGACATTTACAATAGTCGAGAAGTTATCATCCATTATGATCACGTCGGCACTCTCTTTTGCAAACCTGAATCCAATAGAACAGATTGAGAGAGAAAAGATTTAGAGGAACGTGGAGACAACCACATGATGAATGAGATGCAAGGAGGCTAGTTTGAGAAAACTAAAACATCAGATGATCAATTAACATTCTTTGGGCAAAACAATGATCCTAGATTGCTGGTTTATGGAAATTAGAGCAGACCTCTGTCCCGGCTATTCCCATTGCAAGTCCGATGTCTGAATCATGCAGAGCTGGAGCATCATTAGTTCCATCACCAGTTACTGCAACAACTTCCCCAAGCTTCCTCAAATTGGTCACCAGAGTATGTTTATCCAAAGGAGAAGATCTTGCCATCACCTAAACACATTAAACGATCAAAAAGTATTCAGAAGACTGGCTAAAACACAGTCTTGAAAGTTTTGGACGAAACAAAAAAAAATAAACACCTGAAGTCTTGGTATCAACTCTGTCATCTGTTGAGGGCTCTTGCAACGAAACTCGGATCCCTCCATAGCCAAACCATTCGGTGTTAGTATTCCACACTCTCTAGCAATGGCTTTGGCAGTGTCTATGTTGTCCCCAGTCACCATTCTAACAGTGATACCAGCATCCGTGCAGGTTTTGACAGCCTCCCTAACTCCCGGACGTACTGGGTCCTTTATGCCAAAGATTGCCACCAATGTATACCCACCTTCGAGAATGCCATTCTTATGATCAGAACTCTCATCAATATCCTTATAAGCAAGGCATAGTGTTCTTAGTGCTTCACATGCAAATCTACGTATGACAGTCACAAGCAGTCCTGCTTCTACGTTGGATAGAGGCACTTCCTTGCCCTCCTTATTCATCATTTTGACACACTTTTTGACAATAATCTCTGATGCACCTTTGCAGAAGGCACGAACTTTGCCGTCGGGTAATGACACCAGAACAGACATTTCTTTCTTCATAGAATTGAATGGCTCAAGCTTTAGTATCTTGCTGTCCCTGCGCGAGGATTCGAAGTCCCCACCGCAATGCAAAGCAAACTCTAGAAGCGCCGTCTCTGTTGGCGTGCCCAAGATTGTGTTTTTCCCATCTTTCGCTTTTACGACTTCAGAGCCGGTGTTATGGAACAGAGATTGCAAGAGGGTGGATAGAGCTTCTACTGGGATGGCCAAATCCAAGACAGTGTGAGTGTCACCACCGCTTTTGCATTGTTTGACGTCCTCACATACCCAAACCTTATCAACCACCATATGATTGGTGGTCAGAGTCCCCGTTTTATCAGTGCAGATGCAGCTAGCAGAGCCCATGGTCTCACATGCAGATAGATGCCTCACCAGTGCCCTCTCATGCATCAATTTCTTCATCGCAAAGGCTAGGCTAAGCGTCACAGCCAAGGGAAGACCCTCCGGCACAGCCACCACAACGATGGTCACTGCTATGGCAAAGTAGTTGACGATTTGGAGTGCATACTCCGATGTCCAGCTCCAAAGCTCGCCATGCATGGCCTTCCAAACCAAGAACCGGCCCAAGAGGGCCAAGAATGTCAAAATGGAGAAGCCCAAGCCGATGCACCCAATCACATTGGCCACACCATTAAGCTTCACTTGCAAAGGGGTCTCATCTTCACCCCCTCGCTCAATGTCATCATAAGCCTCCCCCACTCCGTCCTCATCCCGACCGCAGTTACCAGCATCCTCCCAGACCCATCTTGGACCTTGGAACCTGCTAACAGAAAAGGCTTGTTCCCATCCACATTGATAGGCTCGCTCTCCCCAGACAAAGCAGATTCGTCAATCAACAGATTGTACCCATCTATGAACACCCCGTCGGCTGGGACTTGGTCACCTATGGAGAGGTGAACAATGTCACCCACCACCAAGTTGTATATCGACACCTTTTGCCTGCACCCGTCTCTTGTAACCTGCACGTCAATCTTCTTCTTCTCCTTGTCCAAATCTCTGAATTGAAGCGATTGTCTGTAGTCACTCATAGAAGTCACCGTGACAACTAAGAAGATGCTAAGCAGAATGCCCAGACCATCATATACTCCCTTGGGCCATCCTTCGGTTGCAAGGCCAACCCCAATGGATATCACAGCACAGACCATGAGTATGATCAATGTCAGGTCTTGAAGAGCTTCCCACACAAAGCTCCAGAAGCTCTTTGGAGGCTTCTCCACGTACCGGTTGCACCCATATACCTCCTGCCGCCGCGGCAAATCAATCTCGGACACTCCGTTACCTAAAGAGACAGAAACTTTCTCGGCAATTCCCTGTAAACAGTCGTGAGATTTGAATAGTTTGTAGTCTTGGCCGCCGACGATCGTTGCGAGATGGTTAGGATCAATGCCGAAGCCAGCTTGAAGCACTTCTGGGGGAACTTCCGGATGAACAACTGCATTGAGTTTTTTTAAACCAAAAAAAAAACTGGGTAAGTACGTATCTTCTCCTACTTAACACAATGGGTGTTGCATATACAAGTCCTAAATTAGGATTACAAGATTACAGAATGGTAAAATTTTAAATAGCCAGATACACCTACTTGACATCCACCCTCCAACTTCGTCAGAGTTTTAGATAAGCAATGGATAAGCATTAGCAGAGCTAGATTAAATATATATAATGGAAGGGAAAAAACATCGAGTAACAGATCACCAGACATATGAGTAAATATCCTTGAAAACAAATAAGTAGTCTGATGCACAAAGACTTCCTAATGTACGGGTCTTACCCTGTACTTTAACCCGTTCCGCGACATTGCCTTCCAAAAATTGTAAGGCTGCTTTCCGAACGATGAGAGCTAGTCTGAGCTTTTCCTGCCGACACATAAAAACAGAAGATCAAAACAACAGCCAGGTAAAGAATTGAGAGAGCAAGCAAAAAGTTTAAAATGAAAGTTGTTTTACTCGTTTTACTTCAAAGCCTATCTGCATGACTGGATAAGAATGTGTGGCAACAGCAAAAATATACACACAAATCAAAATTGTTAAATAAGGCAAACTTTATGAGCATGGAACACAATTCAAAATGTAGAAGAGAATATATGCAGTCCTCGTATGTCTGAAGCGTCTAAAGAAAGCTTAGAATAGTGGACTCATGGTCCACACGACGAGAGAGGTGAGCTATGCTTTTTGCAAGTAAGCTTTCACGTTAAGCTCATGGGCCGGCTACCTCAGGTGACCCACCAACAACACTGAATGTCTAACAACACCAGCACAAAAGACCCACTAAAATTATGCAAAGAAAAATGATGATTATTCATCTGGCAAACAGGCTTTTACCATAGTGAGGAATGTTGGGAAGAGGCTCGTTATCACTAACAGCAAACATAAGACAATGCAATTTCATAGAGGCAAGCATCTTGTGGAAAAGAAGGAACAACCGAAAGCATCGCTTTAACGTGTGGAAAGTGCAATATTAATGGGAATTTGAATATCATGGCAGAGCCTTATCGGTATGTTCTTTAATAAATGCGCATCTAATTTCCACTTGTAGTGTCACCATCTTCAATTTGGAATCTTTTATCTTACTCAATCTCATGATATCACGCACCATGGAGATTGAGCACAAATGACATTAACAGTACAAAGACTGAGAGTTTTGGATGTAATACATTAGAAAAAGCTTTTCTCATAAGATTCAATTTGCAAATGAAAGGTAGATAATTTAAAACATTCTCCGCCTGAAAAATCAATTTTAGATGAATTTAAAACTAGAACAAAGAAACCCAATAGTGCAAAGAGCTTGTCTTGAGCTCAAAGCAAGCGAGTACAAGCCAGAACTGTAGAAATAAATTTCGATTCGAATCGGCTTGATCTCAATTCAGTTCAGAATTAAGATTTTCCTTTTTAACAAAAAGATTGTCTTCTCATAGGATTGGGGCTCTCTTTGCATATCGATCATAAATCAGGGACGAAAGTTATACGAATATTATTAATTCATGATTATGATTGCACCAACAAACTCCACCGATGCTACAGGTGAAGAGTCTCAATTTTGCCATTAGGCAGAGTTGTTTAAAATCTCAACAAATTAAATTGGATTCCAATTCGAAGACAAATGACTATAATTTAACCGAATAACTGGACTCAGAGACTTTTTGCTAACTAGATTTGTAGTTTAAATTAGTGGGGGGTGGGCATTTTACTTTTAAATGGAATGGAATAGGACTCAGCACTAACTCGGAAATGAGATGGAAGCGAAAGACTTCCACCCCCTGGAAATGTCTACCACCGCCAATTGCGGAGTAAGCAAGAAGTTGTCAACCAAAGACTCCATCATTTTTCTCCTCCGACCAGTCCGTCAAAACTAACCACATTTTATATTCACATTACCGGTTTCACACGATTGTGATCGAAACAAATTAAGATGACGAAGAGAAAGTTATATGCATCCTAACATGTCGGTGATGAGCTTTCCAGTGATTCCTACTCCAAAAACTTTTTTTTAAAAAAAACAAGTCAACCCAAATCGCATCAATAGCATACCAAATTCGCCGTCGAACAAGAACACATAGTAATGCGTATATTTGCATGAAAAATGAGAAAGGTAGAGGATAAATATATATACTAGATACTATGATGGATATATTACTGACATACCCGGATGGTTTTGCGGGTGGTCTGCACCTGGGAGCGCATGTCGAGATTAGCGACGCTGCGGAAGCGGCGCTTGCGGTTCTTGACGACGGTGACGGCGTTGCGCCACCGCCGGAGGGCGTCCTCCGACGCGTTCTTGGCCCCCAACTCGAAGTTCTTCTTCAGATACCCCTCCATTGTCGACCTGATCGACCTCTTCCCAGTTCTCCAAGGCCGGCCTGTGTTCTAGAATGGAAGGGGACGAGGGGTATTAGAGGAGAAGCGAGCAACGTCTGCAAGGTCGTTAATGGCAGCGAATGGCGCGTGGAGTCACAGAGGCCTTGATATATATACATTTATTCAGCGAGCCACCTCGTAAATATTTAAGGTTCAGTTCGGTACATAAACCCGAATTATACGAGTTGATTTTGAACAAGGCAGTGTTCGACTCAACTCGACTCGATTATAACTCAAACTAGACTCTAAATTGACTCGTAGCTTTACTCAAACTCAACTCAATAATATAATATAATAATATATATAATATCACTTTCCTACACAAAATACATTTAAAATAATAAATAAATATTATTATTTACTACGTACTAAAGGATGGTGATAATGGGGGTGTTTTATTTTTTATTTTTTATTTTTTATGAAATCGGGTCGTCCTTGTAATCGAACGAACTAGATTAAAGTTTGAGATAGAAACATTATATGTCATCGACTAAGATAATCTTTATATATATATATATATATAAGTTTAATTGTCACTAGTTATATTTATTTATATATAATAAAATAATAAAGTAGCATCATACCTCAATTTGGAGAGCGTTAGACAAAAGATCACGCATTATTTATTATATTTTTCTTAATGGATATGCCTTTCATTATTAATAATTTCTTCCACCCTATAAAAAGGAAAAACTATTTTAATAATTTCTTCCACCATAAGAAAAGAGAGGAAAAAGAAAATCATAAATAAAGGGCTAATTGAGCGAGCCAGTGAGTTACTTTTAACCTTATAATCAAGCTCTTGAGCGAGTTGGTTTTAAGCTCATCAAAATTAAATAATTTTAGCGTATTTGAGCTCGAGTCGAGTTCAAATAACATAAAAAATGTTCAAGTTGATTTCAAACATATATGTTCAAAATTCATTTGATCTCGAGTCAACATCGAATAAACTTCGAGTTATTCAAGTCGAGTTCGAGTACAAGCTGAGCTCGGCTCGCTCGCTCGCTCATTTAGCAGCCTTAGTCTTTATCGATGACAATTTGCGAGGATCTAATAAAAGGGGGAAAAAGAAAATCATAAATAAAGGGCTAATTGAGCAAGCCACCCGAACAAGCTAGTTTCGAGCTCATAATAAATAAATATTATTATTTACTACGTACTAAAGGATGGTGATAATGGGGGTGTTTTATTTTTTGTTTTTTATTTTTTTTAAGAAATCGGGTCGTCCTTGTAATTGAACCAACCAGATTAAAGTTTGAGATAGAAACATTATATGCCATCGGCTAAGATAATCTTTATATATATATATATATATATAAGTTTAATTATCACTAGTTATATTTATTTATATACAATAAAATAATAAAGTAGCATCATAGCTCAATTTGGAGAGCGTTAGACTGAATATCACGCATTATTTAATGTATTTTTCTCAATGGATATGCCTTTCATTATTAATAATTTCCTCCACCCTATGAAAAGGGAAAAGCTATTATTAATAATTTCCTCCACCCTAAGAAAAGAGAGGAAAAAGAAAATCATAAATAAAGGGCTAATTGAGCGAGCCAGTGAGTTACTTTTAACCTTATAATCGAGCTCCTGAACGAGTTGGTTTTAAGCTCATCAAAATTAAATAATTTCAACGTATTCGAGCTCGAGTCGAGTTCAAACAACATAAAAAATGTTCAAGTTGATTTCAAACATATATGTTCAAAATTCATTTGATCTCGAGTTGACATCAAACAAACTTCGAGCTATTCAAGTCGAGTTCGAGTACAAGCTGAGCTCGGCTCGCTTGCTCGCTCATTTAGCAGCCTTAGTCTTTATTGATGACAATTTGTGAGGATCTAATAAAAGGGGGGAAAAGAAAATCATAAATAAAGGGCTACTTGAGCAAGCCACCCGAATAAGCTAGTTTCGAGCTCATCAAAATTAAATAGTTTAAGTGCATTCTAGTTTAAGTGCATTCGAGTTCAAATCGAGGTCAAACAACATATAAATTGTTTGAGCAATTTTGAGCATATATGTTCAAAACTCGTTCGATATTAATTTGAATGAACTTTGTGCTATTCGAGTCAAGTTCGAGTACAAACTAAGTTCGACTCCGTGGCTCATTTAGTAGCCCTAGTCCTTAGTCCCTATTGGTGACAATTTGCAAGGGTCTAATTGAATTGAATGTAATGCAATGTACTGTTGATGTGGAAATTATAACGCAAGTGCACGTGCTAAATCAAGTAATAAAAGTTACAATAAAATATCCTCCCAAGAGGAATTAGTAGTAGAAATTCCCAATCACAAAAACTAATTTAATTAATTAAACTTAAAAGAAAGAAAATTCAAAGAGTTATTTAATTATGAATTAAGATTAAATTAATCTAACATGCAATATTTAAATTAGATATTAACTTCAAGATGACAAACCTAGGATTTTCAATTTCACTTAGTGCTCTACATGATTAAAGTTATAACTTCTATATATAAATTGCACATTTCAATCATTAACCACGGGAATTAATTATTCATGATAATCTCTCGATTCACCATAAACTTATCACTCACACCCAACTTCTATATCCTTATAAAATTATATATGCAAAATGATACTTTAAATTTTGCCCTTAACTGTTAACCAATCTCACATGTGAATCACCCAAAACAGATGAACAAAAGCTATTTTATTCAATAATAAATTTAATCTTTCTATCTTTAGACAAAATCAAATCTCTAAATCTAATAATAGATGGTTAGTCTAATGATAGCATTAAGAGTAGAATAAACTAAATGATCCAACATTATAATCACATAAATAAAAATTAATAACCGTTATTAATAGATGCACTAGGTGTCATTGAAAATCCTAGAAAAGAATTTACTCCATAAAATATTCGATTAAACTCAAGAAATTCATATGTGATATGAAAGACACCATTTAATTATAATGAAAACTAAATCAAAATAAAAAACTTTTTTTAGAAAGGGTCTTCTTTTTCTAATCCAACTTCTTCGTCGTTCCTTCTCGTCTTTCGTATCATCGCTTAGCCATCCAGAGTTATTTTTTTCTTCCTCTTATTCTCTTTAAAACCCTAATCTAGTTTATAAATAATCCACCCAATAGTACAAGTGGGGCCCACCATAAAATCCCGAAATACTGAAAATTTGTTTTTCTGTCACCGGCGCTTGAGCATTCTGATCTCAAGCGCTCGAGCACTCTAGTCACAGCTATAAATCCTTCTAAACTGCAGGGCCAGCACTCGAGCGCTCTGAATCCTAGCGCTTGAGCGCAGCGGTTTTAACTAGAACACCAAAGTACACTTTTCCAATCTAAATTCGTTCTGAATTTTTCTGGATCATCTTCTAACTCTTATACCTTGCCAAAACAATACTAATTAGCACTTTTCACACCAAAATCACAATATTTTCTTGTTTTATTAATAATACCTAATAAACTACTAAACTAACAAAATTAAAATAAAAATCACTCAAAACATGGCAAAAACTAAATATAAAATGCAAAAAATAATAACTCCTTTTTATAGAGTTATCAACCAAGGGTTGTATTTTTTTTGCAATTTTATTATATTTTTTTCCAGCCTGTTAAACAAACGAGCAAGCTGAGCTCACCTTGTGTTCGAACTCAACTCGAATAGCTCTAAGTTCGTTCGAACTCAGCTCAAAGTTCGTTCGAACTCAGCTTGAAGTTCGTTCAAACTTAACTCGAGATCGAGCGAGTTTTGAGTACATATGTATTTTTGTTCTCGTAATGAACTGTAAATCTTTCGGTTATCTTATCCATGTTTGTGGTAGTCTGTCTCTTATATAAGTCATAATATTCATAATTTGTTAACCTTACAATTTTAGTTAATTAAGTCATGATAAACAATTAAATTGTTATGGCAGAGAAGGATCCAGAGTTATCTAAAATCAAAAGGACGTGGTGCATCATAGGGGTTATGCTGGAAAAGGGTCGGCAGGTAGGCTGATCAAGAGGTCGGCAGATTGGCTGATCAGGAGAAGACCGAGAGGATCGAGGCTCTGGAGGTCGGTAGATCAGGAGAGATCGAGAGGTCTTAGTGGTCTGGAAATCGAGTCTGGAGAATCTCTGGAGATTTTGCAGGTAGCAGACTCATGTCAATAAAAATTAATTTTCATTCTTTTATTATAGTAAAATTATTTTTTAGAATTTATATTAATAGTTAATAACAAGATTTATCTACGATTTTAAATGTATTTTGAGTAGGTAATTGATATTATGTATATTATTATATTATATTATTGAATTGAGCTACAAGTCAATTACGAGTCGAATTCGAGTTATAACTAAGTTGAGTTTAGTCAAACACTGCCTTGCATAAACTCAACTTTTAGGATTTGAGTTCGAGCTCGAACATTTAAATATTGAGTTTCAAGTCGAGCTGAATGCCAAATGCTCATAAGTTAGCTCGCTCAATTAGCAGCCTTACATAATAGCATATTTTACGAACTTAATTTACATCGGAAGATTTTGGTAAAGAAATAAGAAAAATAAAAGGAGGAATATAAAACGGTGATGGATGAAAACCGATAATGGGATGTACTGGAAAAGCCCCACATCCATTTAGGGTTGTAGATCCATGGGCATCTTATTTTCGACGCTGCGAATTTAAATAGTATAGAAATAGTTTTAAAAGAAACTTCAAAGAGCGACCCTATATTGGGTTGTCCCACATCGGTCATAGAAGTTGTTGATGACTTGTATATAGGCTATGGAAAGCCTTATTCCTTGAGCTAGCTTTTTAAATTAAGAGAGGCCCGCGACACCTATTGCAAGTTTTTTAGTTGTTTAAAGCCTCTTTGGGGGCCTTCAGGAAGGCCCCCAATAATGGTTTCAGATTTGGGTGAAGGCCTTGGTAGGGGCCCAAATGACCCAACAAGTGGCATCAGAGCTGAGTTTGCCTACGCCGATTGTTGTTGTTTCCTTCGTGGGTTCCACCTGATGATTTAAAACAGGTGGGTGCCGTCTACCTGATATTTCCTTCATGGGAGGTGCAGGTAAAGTAGGTGGGTGGGAGGTGCAGGTGGGTGCCGTCTGTGCCGTCTAATTTAAGGGGAGTGTCCTTCATGAGTTCCACCTGATGATTAAAGTAGGTGGGTGCCGTCTGTGTGTTTGATTTAAGGGGAGTGTGTTAGATGATGATGGTTTTCGGGTCACGCCCGATATGTGAAGGGGAGTTGTTGAGTTTGTCCCATATCAGTC
>JAURVB010003382.1:0-32308 GCA_033002965.1 Piper betle
TATCTGGCCGTTGGATAAAATCCAACGGCTGGAACAGCAACACAGCCAGACAGCCTCCCCTCCTCATATATATATATATATATATATATATATATATATATATGGGATTGGGTAGGGGAATGCATATTCACACTTGGCCACCTATTATAAAATCACCAAAATAGTTAGAAGTTGTGTATTTGATAATTTCATATAAAAAAATGTGAATGATAATGCAAATCTTCAAAACCTCATCCACAATTGTATTGATTGGCAAAAAAACGTCATGACAAAAAATGAGGCTCAAAATCAATCTAAGTTTTTATGAACTATCACCACCTGATAGTGATAAAAGTAAAGATTGGTTAAATTTTATAATTTAATTTAATGTTATTACAAAAATCTATTTTTGCTCACATAAAGTCATATAATATATTTAATTAGTATCACGGGCCATACTATTGTCTAAAATCCACACAATAATTTTAAAAATAGTAAAAACACATTTCACATATATATATATATATATATATATATAAATATAAAAATATATGTATATGTATATGTATATATATATATAGATATATATATATCGAAGACAATTTAATAAACAAACGAAATTTGTCATGGGCATATGTTCTATTGAGATATTGAGATATTTTTCATATAATATTCTTCAGCAATATTATAGTCCATGATGACCTTAAGTATACTCTATGGCTTACCATGTTTTATTGAGTTTAATAACCTAAAATATATGTAATAATTTATTTAAATTGCATTACCATTTTCAAAATTATTTTCGTCATCCAATTTACTTTTATTAATAAAAGATGAATTCAATACTTGCCTCTTATAAAAAACAAGAAATTTATTTAATTAAAATACAATAAAAATAAAATAATAAATCAAATTACTATAGTTTACCTTCTCATTTAATTAGGATACATCTTTAAAGTCAGTCTATCTAAGATATTACTTAATTTATTATACTTTATCTCAACAACTATTTAAATAAAATTTATCCATAAAATTAAATTTTATTTGTAGCATAAATCTCACATCATGTGACAACATGCCTAATGTTTTACAATGGTAGAGTTCTTAGTAATGTCAACGACTATTAAACTTTTCCTGCTAATTTAAACAAAAAATAATAATATAAATGAATAAAATGCCTTGGTTCATTGACAAACTCAATTAAGATGAAATATTTAAAAAATATTTAAAAAATATTAAAAAAATATTTTAAATGTATGATTTAAAAATTACCATGGGGCCCAAGCAGCATGTACACGTGGGTAAATGTCTCAAGACTCCAACCACAACGTGGATAAAATATAAATATTTCTATTGAATAAAATATACAGATTTCTGTCCAGATTAATAAAGAATCAATTTTTTAATCCACATTTTAAAAATATTTTTTTCTAAAATGACCATCTGTCATTTTCTAAAATGTTTTAAATTAGATTTTTATAATCCTCTCAACGGATTATCCAGGTTTTATATTATCCATTTGGAGGTTGGAATTTGGGAGATTACTTTCATTTATCGTTTTTATTTTAAAATATTTGTTATCATTTTTTCTTAATACTTGTTAAAGTAAAGAAAAAATAGTTTGTATTCTCCACTTAAAAAGGGAGATTTTTCTTCTTCTCTTTTTTTCAAATTAAAATGGAACATTATAAGTTTTGAAGGGGATTTAATTAAATTAATAAATTCATTTTTTAAATAAAGGTTATTTTATAAAAATATGAACTATTTTGGTCCAACAGACTTCATATTCGAGTTGAACCTTTTTATAATTTATAATAATATTCTGCAAATCTATTTTGGTTAAGTTTGGTTATATATATATATATATATTGATAATACTGATGATTTTGTGGAATTTAATAAAAATATGAATTAATTTTATATTATATTTATTATAACTAAGTAATTAAATCTATATAATTATCAATAACCTTTGGAGGAAGCATCATTCTCCTTTTAGTTTATATTTTGTACGCAGGTTACACATGATTTTATTTCAAGAACTTATATATGCAGCGCACCATGCGGTGCATTGAGGAGAGCCGCTGGATCAAAATCCAGCGGCTCTCGTTTAATCCACCCACCATCCCCGTGATGGACCTGCCTACCCACCCGACCCGCCATCTCGCCTGCGACCGCCACGCCCCTCCCGCCCGCGACTGCCCCGCCCACCGCGCACCACGACGGCGGGCGGTGGGGTGGTGGGCGGGGCAGTCGTGGGCGGGATGGCGGGTCCGGTGGGTCCGACGGGTAGGCGGGTCCATCACGGGGAAGGTGGGTGGATTAAACGAGAGTCGCTGGATTTTGATCCAGCGGCTCTCCTTAATACAGCGCATGGTGCACTGCAAAACTATGCAGCGCACCATAGCAAAATTATATATATATATATATATATATATATATATAAATTTTGGCGTAAGAATAAAACAACTATATAGGCTTTAGAATTTTGCATTGGAAATTTCATACATGCAAAAACAATGTATTGGGCCAGGTCATTACATTATTGAAATTTCACACTTCCAATTTAAGTCAAAATTCGAATCAAGTTTTTATCAATCTAACTGGGCATGCCTTTAAATCATTTTTTTATTAATTTAACTAAAGAAGTCATGATAAAAAATAAAATAATATTAATTTCCCAAAAGATTAGAGAAAAGTATAATTAAAGAATGCCTTCATACATTAATATATAAATATATATGTATATATAATATAATATAATATTAAGTAGCATAATATCAACAATTAAATAGTCTATTTTTGCCCAATAAGGCATAACTAAATTTGACTTAAGTTATCAATTAGGACAATCCGATTTGGTTGTTTGCCTAAATTTAACTGGTGGTCTAACCATCAGCCACTCAAAAGTTAGATTATAATTTTTTTAAAAAACCAATAATTTGAGCTAATTTTGTAAAAGTTGAAGACAAATTTCTCTGATAGTAGTTAAATTCAATTGTTATATAAAAAACCACAAATTTAAATAAGTTGCCCTTAAAATCTTTTATAATGCATCAATTTCTTCTGGGAATTAATTAATTAATACGTCATAATTAAATAAATATTATTTGCAGTCGACGTGTAATCGGTAAGAGAGTGAACACCCTCCGAAAACCTCGGAAGAACCCCAAAATCGATTTTCTTTTTCTTTTTTTCCCGAGAAATTTGATCGGCAATGTCTCTCCGCAGGCGCACCCTCCTCAAGGTCATTGTTCTCGGCGACAGCGGGTAAATTTTTCCTATTTTATTTCATTCGATTTCATGCCGTATTTGATTAGATTCGGATATGGGGATTTGAAAGCTATTTTTGCCAATTTTTTTGGTTGGTTTTTGATGGGTTTGTGATGAATTTGTGATGATGTTTTTTAGTTTATTGATTTTTTATGTTTTGCTGGGTTGTTGATGCAGGGTGGGGAAGACGTCTCTGATGAACCAGTATCCTTGCCAAAGATCAAGTTCTTGAACTTATTCATGGAAATTTTTTTGTTTGTTGGTATTATGTAGGAAGTGATTTGTTGTTGTCATTGTGGAGGTAAAGTTGTGGTCTTGTTTTATTTTTTGAAATATTTGGTTGTGATCATTTTGTGGGGTTCCTTAATTGGATCACGCCTTTCTTTGTTTGTTTATTACATGCGGAAATTATCAGTGTACTAACACTGCTGTGGATGACCATTAGAATTGTAGTTGTTATGTGCGGAGAGCCGTCTTTTAGGTTTTCTTAGATAAAGTACATTATGGACTTGCGATCCATGGTAGTGAGTCTTGAATAGAGTAATTTGATCTTCTGGACTGTCGAAAAGAGTAATTGCTGAATCACCGTGTTGTTTATTTTCCAACGAGGCTGAGCAGAAGTGGCTATTGTTTTTTCTTTTGTTCCGTGTTTTTTGGTAAATCAATTCCTTATTTTCTAAAGATGTTCTTTGGTGTGAGTCTTTAATGAAATATTTTTTAAGATATGTCCACAAAAAGTTCAGTCAACAGTATAAAGCTACAATTGGTGCTGACTTTGTAACCAAAGAACTTCAAATTGATGACAAAATCGTGACTTTACAGGCGAGTCTTATTAGAGATTGCTTTTGATGTATGTGGTATTAATTTGCATCTAGAATCTTATTTAGCTTCCGATGATGTTAGATTTGGGACACAGCTGGACAGGAAAGGTTTCAGAGTCTCGGGGTCGCATTTTACCGAGGTTCAGATTGCTGTGTTCTTGTTTATGATGTTAATGTGCTAAGGTCATTTGATAACCTTGATAATTGGCGTGAAGATTTTCTCACCCAGGTACTTGGGCCAATTACTGGCTTGGATGATTTTTTAAAGTCTTGAATTAAAATTTTATTTTACTTTTGTGTTATTTTCTCTTCAATTTTGTGGCAAGTCTATGTCCATGCAATTAAAGACTAGCATTATGGAGCCAATCTTCTTTTAATGACTGGTATATTGATTATGAAAAAGTGAAGATCAAATTTAATTCTGGATTTGAATGTTAAAACATGAATGTTATAAAAGTGCTACATACTAATATCGCTTGTCCATGTGAAAGAGTATTAACGTAGTATAAGTTCTCAGTGTATCAAGCCATCGACATTAAAAAAACACTCTTGTGTAATTGATTACAAGTTAGGAGTTTTGTGGTGGGGTTGATTTTGTGACTCATACATGCTGTCTCGAGAAGAGATGCAAATTATGTGTATTTTGATTTTTCTTTTTCTGGTATACTTGGCATACAAGTACAGAGCAACTTTTATGATTGTATCTAATGGTGCACATATAAAATGTTCTTTAGCATGTGGTGAAATGCATCTATTGTAATTGAGATAGTCGGTTAAAATCTATATCCTACTTAGCTTCTTGATGCTCTGTTATTTTAGGGTATAAACCTTGTCAGATGATTGCATGAGGTTCTTTCTTACGAGCTTTGGATTACCTTTCTAGCCACTCTCCTTGTATCCATGATTATACTGCAGTATTATTGTTGAAAAATTACATTTGTTACCTTGTTGTATGCAGGCAAGACCTTCAGATCTAGATACCTTTCCATTTATCTTGCTTGGCAACAAAGTTGACATTGATGGCGGCAATAGCAGAGTGGTAATGATGCAATTCCAGATTAAAATTCAGTTCTTCTGGATGATTGATTTTACCTGTGAGTGATGCATTTTACCTTGCAGGTTGCTGAGAAAAAAGCGAAAGAGTGGTGTGCGTCCAAAGGTAATATACCTTACTTTGAGACTTCAGCAAAGGAGGATATAAATGTCGATGCTGCTTTCTTATCTATTGCAAAAGCCGCCCTCGCTAATGAGCGTGATCAAGACATGTAAGTTCAAATACAATGTTGTCACTATGTGCTTGAGTTAAGGTTTTAAATTTTCAGTAGAATTATGTCTTGTGTTTAAGGATTAGGTAATCATTTTCCAATTGTAATTACAGCTTGTTAACACATTATCTTCTGCATAGTATAAGTGCACTAGATAGTGATAAATACATGAATTGTCATTGTTTTATAGTTACATGCGCATCTCATGACATTTTGGCAGACTTGTGCAAAGCTGTATGCCAGCATTTGTGGAACATGTGAATTTCCCCTTAACAACCTGCTGCGTTTTTTATTATTATTATTTTTTAATTAAAACAGGTAGCTGTTGGATGCTGTACCTGTCTTGGCCCATCAAAATTTGGGAGTGTTGTTATTAACTTTCTAGTGTGCCATGGTCATGGTCAACATGTTTTCTTAAAGTACAAGTTCTTCAACTTTTTTTTTAAACATGTAGTATTAGTTGGTTGACAATATTCTGCTCCATTCATTTCTTTTCTGTATTTTGGTGGTTGCACATGGTCAAATCCAAAATTCTCGTGGTTGTTCTGTTAGTTAATTGTATATGATTTTTTGTACTGTTTTTGAGCTTCTATGCATTCAAAATCGAGCATTACTAGTAATTCTATGAAGCTCATGGCTAACCATTTATTGGCTTCTATTCTTGCAGCTACTTTCAAACAATTCCAGAACCTGTTGCAGACACTGAACAGAGAAGTGGATGCGCTTGTTAAGAGCTGTTGAGTCTGATGGCAGGGAGAAAACATGCATTTGAGTTATTGGAGTTTTTGCCTGCGTGATAGAATAATTTCTAACTTCTCGTGATTTATGGCTGCCCAAATTTCATTCTGCATCCAGCTTCATGTGAAGCTGGCCTTTAGTGTTTACCATGGTTTTTGGCGGTTCTTCCTGTACGAATAGGTGCGACATTCTTTCTGGGTAGGAAGAGATCAACAAAGGCTTCATCTGCATTGCAACATCGTTAAGGAGGTGCATGATTTTAGTTCATTCACTTTTTTCTTTTCTTTTGTGTCGAACAACAATTCGCTTTTACTGTTTCATATATGGCTTCCATCTAATGGTTCCCTTATTATTTAATCCTTTTGTATGGTGCTTCCATCTTAAATTTTGTGGTTATGCATGCCGTATTTGTGTATTGAATTGGGTTTGCATGTTTAGCATATGGATTTTTAAAAAAATTTGTAGTCCTTTTGAGTGGAAGGCAGCAGCAAGAACGAAAACAGTACACAGTATATGCTATCAACATGAAATCCTTGAAAACAGTACGTAGTATATGCTATCAGCATTTCTTTCCTTGTTGGAAGTAACTGATGAATAGCTAACTGCAACCCTAGAGGCATCCTTACATCCTATGTACCACGTATTGAATATGCTATATTGCTATATTAGAAGCAAAAATGTTGAATATGTTACATGTATAAATAACATGAATATAAACAAAATTGATATACTTTCTAGTTGCAGTTGGAAAAATTAGCTAAACCCCACTTAGTTTCAAATTTCATGTCGCGTACCAAATTTTTAGGTGATACAGTTTATATTTGGTTTAACCCGGTCAAATCAGGGTAGGCCATATTCTAAAAATATTAATAAAATATTTTATTAAATGTTAAAAATATATTTTGTTATCAAGATTTTATTAAATATCAATTAAAATACCTAATTTTTTTAAAAAAAATGAATTTTGTGAACATTTCATACTCCAGAAATTAGCACCGTTTAAAATTGTATAAAATATTAGTATAAAATATTAAATCATATTGGATTTAAAGGCGGTACACAGTATTATGGGGTAAAACGGTATTTGAAATTATGATTGTCCCCATCTAACTTGGCTAATTAACTTCTCTTCAAAATTAACAACTTATAGCTAGATAGAATAAAACCATCGATCTTCCTTAGCGTGATCAGAGACTAAGAAAACCATGAACTAGCTCATCTTGTTGTTCCAATGGCAAAGCCAAGCCTCTCATGGTGGTCATATCTAAAATGCTCAAATTTCAACTGTTCTACTTGCTATAAGCTTATTCCTCTCCACAAACTCTTCCCAGGCCTTTCCGCTCAACTCAAAAGCCTTGACGCTACACCATTGTTTGAAAGCCATCTCCGAAAATTGCCCGTCGTCTCTGACCACCGCCACTAAGATCCCTCGGCTGTCTTTGTGCTCCATCTCCTCCACTTCCTCCGGCCAGAGGTAATTACTATGAACAGCATCTGCAGGCGCGAGTTCACGTCATTTGTCGTCAACACTTTATTCTCTAGCCACTTCAATTGAACCATCTCCAACCCCTTGAGGGCACCCAAGATCCTTTGAGACAGGGAAGTCTTCGTGTAGAATTTGACAATAATATCGATTTGATAAACACTTCTCTCCATCGTTGTAAAATTTTTTTACTGTCGTCGATCTTTCATCTTGTTTTTAACAAGGGGTCACAGATGCTCTTTGAAATATTACAATCACGGAAAAAAAATAGAAGGTATACTACAATGGCAAAGCAACTAAGGGTGTTCAACCAAAGAAGGCGACTAAGGCCTAAGTCAACGACACAAGCAGAAAAGATCCTCATAACACGTATTAATTTAGGGCTGTTAATTGAGCGAGCCAACTTTTGAGTATTTGGCGTTCAAATCAGCTCGGCTCGATTCAACTAGAAACTCAACATTTAAATACTCGAGCTCAAACTCGACTCGAACTCAAATCTTATAAACCGAGTTTGGGCAAGGCAGTGTTCGACTCGATTATAACTCGAACTCAACTTGTAACTTGACTTAAACTCAACTTGATAAAATAATATAATAATATACATAATATCAATTGCCTACTCAAAATACATTTAAAATCATAAATAAATATTATTATTAATTACGTACTAAATAATGACGGTGGTGGGGGTGTTTTATTTTTTATTTTTTTATTTTTTATTATTAAATCTAGGTCGTCCTTATAATCGAGCGATTCATATTAAAGTTTGCGAGAAAAACATTATCGTCCTTCGGCTAAGATTGTTTAGTCGAGTTCGAACATTATAAAAAAAGTTCGAGTGTATTTTAAGCATATATGTTCGATCTCGAGCTGAGTTCGAACGAATTTCAAACTATTCGAGCGGAATTCTAACACTAGCTAAGTTCAGCTCTCTCGCTCGTTTAGCAGACCTATATATAATATACTTCTTGGTTGATTAACACCTAGAACATATAAACATTCATTTAAACATGTACATTCAATAAAATAGCATCCATCATGTGTGAATAATGACATTTAATAAAAATACATGAACATCAATATCTAATAAATGAACACCTAATCTTTTTAAAATATTTATTTAATCATTTATAGTCAATTGATCAACATCCAACAATCTTCCACTTGATCTATATGTTATGTTTAATGATGATTTAACAAGGAATAAGCATGCAAAATGACAATATCTTTTGTAAGATAAATAACAAACACAAGTATACCTTCTTCTATGTACCAAAATATAAATAATTTATCAACCATAATGTCTCATTAAAGACTAATTCTTTCTTAGGTACAAAAAATGGATACAAGAATATATTTTAGAAACACATAAATAAGCTTAAAATTTTAACGACTATTTATTTACAAATAATGTGAAACATGCATTAGTAACTTCGACCAAGCCCTTAGTCAGACAATTATTCTTATTCTAAAACACAAACTATATTTTGTCCTAAAAAATAATAATATTTAGCTTATGTAATATAAATATGGTTCTAAAAGTATTTACTATTACTAGTAGATGACTATGTATATACAAAGTTTAGAGAATAAAATAATGTGACTATCTACATTGTCCATAAAGAGAAATCATAAATAATTTAAAAATAATTCTTAATCACGTCTTCCCACAAAGGAAATTGAAGAGATACTTGGTAATTCTTAGTATGTCATGAATGAATATGGAGTTGAACATGGACCCTTTTGGCGACTATATATATGTTATGGTTATTTAAGGAAGATATGGTAAGGACATGTAACTTGGGAAGAAGGTAGTAAGCCAATTACTTGTAATATTTTGTTCAGTTGTTACACCTATGAGAAGTGTGACTAGTGAATTGTGAATTATTTTTAAATGATGATCTCTTAACAATTTATGTATTTTTAAACATTTATAAGGTTGTTGCGGATACCTCCTAAGGTTGTTGTGGTTGTCTCCTCACAAGTAACTATGCCTACCTCTTCACGTTTCAATAGGGGTAAGGTAATAGGCTCTAGTGGAGGTAACAGGCAGCAGGCTGCGATCAACCGGGGTAAGGCAATAGGCTCAGATAACAGGCAGCAGGTTGCGGTCAAAAGTCATGGTAAAATATCATGCACTTTGACATCATCTATTTATAAGAATTAAATCTTTACATAATTTGATAAAAATTAATTGGATCATTTTTTAATCAATTAAATTTCATTGTTATGATTTTGGGAAAAAAAATGATATAATCGTTTGATACTGCACTTCTCTTTCATGTAATGGATATTCTTAATGACATTTGGTTTTTAGGTTTAACGATGTCTTTTGATATTACTTTTAAATAGTGAGATACAAAATAGAGTTTTAAATAGTGAGATACAAAATAGAGTTTTAGATAGTGAGATATAATCATTTTAAGTCAACATTATGATTAGATAATTTGGTGGAAGATAAAATTAACTTTTTATGAGTCTATAAAATAAGGAAAAGGGGAGAAAATTATCGTATTGTAAGATTTAATATTGTATTTAGAAGTTTAGGACTCTAAATTCGGGTAATATTAAGAGGTTGGCATCCCTCGTGGATAAATACAAACCGCATCCAAATAAAACTTAATAAGATTACATATTTCTATTACCCATAATAATAGAGAGATCATCACTCCCTAAATTTGTTGAGAGTTGACTTTTGGATAAGGAGAAGAGGAGGTTACGTGTTGGTATATGTAGTTTTCTTTTTCAATATTATTTTATTTGAAAATAATAATTATTTAATTTTTGTAGACATTATTTTCTATATTTTAGTATATATTATTAATTAATTTCAAATTTATGCTGCGCATAGCGCCATTCTTTACCTAGTACATTTATATTAGTAAAACATGACGCATTTTACGTGAATAGAATTGTAAACAGCAGCTCACTTAATAAAATTTATTATGTATCATTTTAAAAAAATTACCATAATTGAGCAACTAACCGAAATTAAAAAATCCTTTCATAACCTACATTATTTTTTCATCGATTAAACGATAAATAATGGTTGATTTTTTTAGTGTTTTATAATCATAAACTAAGTAAGTTATAAACTATAATTGTCTACACTAACTTTCCACCCACAAAAATTGAAAGAAATTTTAGTAAAAATATACTAAATGCTAATAATTATAATAATTATTCTTATTTATGATTAAAAATATAATATATTTAAAAGAAATTTTATAAAAAGAAAACAAAAACTAAAATAAAAATTAAATATTTTTGGGTTTGGATCTTTATATGATCTCGTTAGTAGAGATCCGCCCTGATATAAAATATGATTTATTAAAACATTGACCCCCTAAACCCAATCAAGATAATATTAGATTTGAACCCATGTCAAATTGGACACCTTGTTTAACAATTCTATCAAAAAAACTTTTAACAATTAAATATTTTTGAAATTAAGGTCAAGCTAGAGATGATTTTTATATGGTTAAGTAAAAACATAAAATAATTAAATAAAATCGGTTAAATGATAAAATGCTGACGCTAATTTCACTTTTTTTAATTCGTTTGATTAAGTCCTTCATTATTATTTTTGCTCTCTTTAATTTAATTTGAATGGATTGGTTATTAAATAAATTTAATTATGTTACATTTTAA
Organism: Piper betle; assembly: GCA_033002965.1. Taxonomy (NCBI): domain Eukaryota; kingdom Viridiplantae; phylum Streptophyta; class Magnoliopsida; order Piperales; family Piperaceae; genus Piper; species Piper betle. Next base: position 11,211 of record JAURVB010003382.1, read on the forward strand.
AAGAGGGCTTAGGGTTTGATAGTGAGACCGGCGATCGGTCATCGTCGGCGATGCCGGGCCGCCGTCGCCGGAACAATGAACCGCCGCCGCTTCTTCCTCTTCTTCGGCGGCGGAGGCGGGAGTTCCCACACTCGGTCCATTGCTGGTATCCAATTCCTCCCGCGTCTCCCTTTTCCAACTTTTTCGTTTTTTTATGATTGATGCGATTGATTGATATCAGCACTATTAAAATTCGAATTTCAGGTATTGCGATTTCAAGATCACTGCTTTCAACGATCTTCTCTTCGATTGGGGTCGGAAACACGCCAGGTGATTTGACATTTTCCACTACCGTTCTTGGAGCTTGTAGTTTTTCTTTATTTTTATTTTATTTTTAGTAGTTGGACGGATTGCTCTTTGTGATTCAGGGACGTGGATAGAGGCTTGTTTTAGGTTGTTTTTAGTAGATGTGATAGTTAATTGCAATTGTAGGACGATTTAGGTTAAAAAAATGTATAATGTGCAATAGTGGAATGTACTGTTTGTGTGTAAGGATATGAATAAGTGTAACTTTAGCTTTGGCATGGTGGATGGACGTTTTAAATTCTATAATGTGGATGGGGGAAGTGTACCTTGATTCAAAATTTGGTAATTGTAGATAGAGGCTTGTGTGGAAGGATATGAACCATTTTATTGGTATAGGTTTTTTATGGCTGGGGGTCATTTTTGCAGTTCTATGATTTGGTGATTCTATGATGTAAAATTGCGGAAGTGCAAAGTGGACTTAGACAGGAGCTTGTGTTGAAGGATATAAACAATTGTTAAATGGAACTTTAGCTTGAATAGAATAGGATCCATGACACCCCCAATGATTGGTCATTTGGGACAAAGTTGGCAATGAGGTTGTTTATTGTAGAGTTTGGTTACTATTGGTTGCCTGGCAGATTGGATTCAGGCTGGGGAATATTATTTTCCAAAGTTGATTTTCCCTTCTGTCCATGTTTTTTATGTCGTGTCAGGCGGTAAGTTTTTTGTGCATGCAGTTGATTGATTCATTTATTTATTTGTTTTTTCTATTTTCTGACTTGCCAATTGCTCTGCTTGCAGGTTCTTACGGGTTTGGTTTTCTATTGGAGTTGGGTTCAGCTTCACGTCGATGATTGCAGTTGTCTTTGTAAGGAGAAGGATTTTTTGGTTTTGCTTATTGATTTCTAGTATTTCTGTTTAATCAGTGACGTGGTTCATTGAAGGAATGGTTTTTTCCTTAGTTTGTTTTGTTTTTTTCTTGTTATGTCCAACAGCCCCTACGTGATTGCTCGTTTTTTTGGGCTGTTTTGTGAATTGCTGATTCAGCTTTTCATGGTTAGTTAACCATGATTTTTGTTGTTAATTAATACCTTTGCAGTGTCTCATACTGAACCAAAACTTTCTTTTGTTGATAATTCTCCTTGATATGCAGATCTTGTTAGGGGATTTAATTTCAGGTCAACACATGAATCATGGTAGATCTATATTCTGGAATCTTTCAAGTGGCACAGTATTTGGCCTCTCTCCATTGGTAGTTCCTGTGTTGCTATTCTTGCTGATAATTTGATTGTCACACTTCAATTTATTGCTTGTTTAAGTTCTCAACATTTGTCTAGGTCCCTGGTTGGAGTTTTTCAGTCATGGATGCTGTATACTTGATTGTTTCAACCATGATGTCTGTGTTTACCCATGAATTTGGGCATGCACTTGCTGCTGCTAGGTTAGTAAAGTCATCTTCTGATTCATGTTATAAAATTTTTCTTTCATTCTTCAAGTTTCGAGACTTTCTAATTGCAAAATATAAATCCAAAGCCCGAACATAAATTTTGACACAAATTGGTCTCTAAGGAACATTCTTTTTTATATTTTTAGAAATTGCAATTTTGTGAGGCTAGATTCTCATGATTGTTTTGTAGGTCATTTTGATGACAGTGAAGGTGTGCGGATTGAGTATATAGCATTATTTTTAGCTATTCTTCTTCCGGGAGCTTTGGTTGCTCTCAGCCATGAATCGCTGCAGAACATACCTCGCTTTGCTGAAATTCGTATTTATTGTGCTGGAGTCTGGCATAATGCTGCGGTGAGTCATGGTATCTTTATGTTCAGTGTTGTTTGGCAGATATATGCATTAGCTCTTCACGTTATGGTTCCATAATGATGAATAATCTTATAGATCTTCAATAGCAGTTGGGCCTATTTATGGGAAAGTATTGGTTGATTGGTTGATGCAAGAAGGCTTGATGGATTGTGCTGTTTTGTCTTGAATTTCATTCTTGATTTTAGAGCACTTCTATATGATATTATGGCTTCATGGATAAACTGTGCTTGCATAATTCCCTCATTGCTCACCTCCCTACCCCTCCAAATTAATTTATGATCTTGCACGTTGAACTACATTCATAGTTGTTTTTTATTGTGTTGCTTGCCTTGTTGTTTTTGTTTTTTCATATACTCATCTTTGTGCTTGTTTCAGGTGTGCATACTTTGTGGATTAGCATTACTGTTCCTTCCCCAGATCTTGTCTCCATTCTACCTTTACACTGATAACCCATTGGTATAGTCTTTCAATAGTAACTTTGTCTTAAACTGTGGAGTATATTTAAGGTTAATGCAAGCTATACTAAAAAAAAGTAATGTCCACAATATAATTCTGAATATCGTAGAATAATGTCTTAAATTTATACATATCCACGACATTAAATCTATAAATTTATTATGGTGGAATATATATACTCTGTAGATATTTTTTTACAGTTTTTAAAATTTTTGCATGGATATACTTTTCCCATGGCAATACAGCCAACGACAACATAAAATATATTTCAGGCCTTGGCATGGGTAGTAATTTTTTATTAAGTTTTTGCAGGAGAAATTTTCTTTTACTGTTTTTGCTTGAAATTAATATATTTAATTGATACTGTTACTTTAATGTGTTAGGTTCTTGGTGTGAAGGCAGAATCTCCATTATCTGGTTACCTGTCTTCTGGCGATGCAATATTGGCAGTCAACGATTTTGTTATCCATAACCCTCAAGAATGGAGGGGAATGATGCATGAGTTAGATGGCCGGTTGCGTTACATGACTGGCTCGTGGAACATTACCCGTAGAAATTCCATTGATGTTTATGGTGATAAAGGGTATTGTATCCCTCACTCATGGGTGGATGGAGGTGTGAGTCATCCATTAGAAGGAAGCTTTATGTGTTCTGAGGGGCATGCAGCATTTAAAAATCTGACTTGCTCATACTTAAGCATGATAGAGGGCATAAATAATAATCTTGGGACAGAATGTATTTTGTGCTTTCCGGCAGAAGATATTCTTAAGTTACAAAAATGTAATCAAGGATCAGTTGGAGGTCGAAGTAATCAAAGCAGTTTACTGTGTCTGCAGGTACTTTAAGTGGATTTGTTAAGGGCGAGTTATAATTGATGAAAAGATTTCCATTCCTTGTTTACTTTAATTTGCTTGGTATTAATATGAGAGAGATTTCCTTGTTTGCTTTTGTTTCCTTGGTATTAAATGAGACGTAGCATTGCTATTTGCATGCCAACTTACTTATAATTTGAGAATTGTTGTTTGGTCTTTGCATAGCTTTGTGTTTGGTCTATATGGTGGAGACAGACTTACAGTTGATTCCATCCTTTAATTTGGCTATTAAATACCATTTAATGTGGAAACCAAGTAGGTGTTTTCCAAGAAGATGGTGTTATCCTTTTTATTGCCTCTTTTACCTTTAATTAGTGTATTTTTAACTCTCAAATGATAACTACTTAGATTATTCTCCAAGTTCACAGCTCAATGGTGCATTTATATGCCCAATAAAGGTTTAATTTCGATACTTATAATAAGAAGATTGTTAAACTTGACAGGTCGTGTAATTTCTATACTTTAATACACATTGTTAAAAGGTTTTGGGCTTACAGTTTGATGTGATGGAAAGAAAGAAGACAATGGGTTATCCACGTAGTGTGCTTTTTTATGAACATCATTTTGATCAATTGATTGATGCTTGGTAAAGTATGTTATTTAGTATACATCTGTTTAATGGCAGGGGGAGTCATGCATGGTACCTGTTCAACTGCCGGGTGTGACATGGGTAGAGATTACATATGCATCAGCTGACTGCCTGTTATCTGCACAAAATTCTTCTGCGCGAATGATGGCAGATGCCATGGACTCAAATTTTTGCGAAGGCACGTTTGTCTTTGTTGGAGATTTACTTTCTGTGTCTCAGTCTGTTCACTTAACCTCCTTTTGGCCACGGTGGAAATTCAAGTTTGCTTTCTTTTACCCCAACGTGCTGGACAACATATTATCATACACTTTCTGTGTCTCTTTGACACTGGCCCTTCTCAACAGTATGCCAGTGAGTACTCTGCTATCTATTTCTTTAAAAGCTTTTGACCAAATATCCAGTATAGATTAGTAGTTGCTTGCCCATAGTTAAAGGCTAAGATAGGCTATGACATGTTTTCCTATTTTAATGAAAGGAAACTTTTACTTGATAGGCCGAACTTCTATTTTTTCTTAACGGGCGTAGGCTTTTGTTTTAATTCATAACCTCTCCCTTGTCTTGATATAATTTGTGATTTAGCTTTTTTCTTTAATTTGTGTGTTAGATTATAGTTTGAATGTGTAATTTCTTTAGGTCTTCTTTTTGGATGGACAACAAATTTTGGAGGCGGCTCTCTTCTACATCACTTGGTTGAGCCCGTCTTGGAGGAGAAGAATTCTAAGAACTTCTCTTATTATGGGTTCTATTTTATCTTCCCTTGTTTTGGCTAGAGTTATCTTTTTCCCATAAATTTCTATAATTATTCTGTCCGACCAGCACTTCTCTATTCTTGTCTTCGTATGTGTTTTTCACAAGCTTATATTTGTATATCTTGCTCTGGTTCTATCTTTACGAAGACAAGAAGAGCGAGCATCCGTGGAAATCTTAAAAATGTTTTTCATTTAAATTAAGTGATGAACAAATATTGTGGTGCATAAATTCTGTACAAATTGGAGGCGGGACATTTACTTGTTGAACAATGTAAATGGATTGATTAATACGTTTGATATAACTCTGGATATAGCTGAGGAGGTGAACTGATATATTAAGAAACAGTGTTGGACTCCACTGTGTTTGGAGTCTGTGTTTGGAGTAGATGATTGAAAGAAACTTTGTAAAAAAACAGGTTGAAATAAGGTTCATCTTAATTTCCTCTGCTAAAACCTGCTGGGCAGTCAGGATGGCTGTCGTCGACTGTGTGGCTATTATCCAGGTAAACTGATATGTTAATGAACAGTGTTGGACTCCACTGTGTTTGGAGTGGATGATTGAAAGAAACTTTGTAAAAAAACAGGTTGAAAGAAGGTTCATCTTAATTTCCTCTGCTAAAAACTGCTGGGCAGTCAGGATGGCTGTCGTCGACGGTGCAGCTATTATCCGGTTGCCCCACTATGGTTGTTATTGTGGAGCAAGAATAGAAAGAATGAATGGATGAAAAAAATAACACGTAATAGGGTGAGTTGATTTGGTTGCCCTGACCGCATATTTTAATAGCTGCTTATCCTGAGATGGGAAATGGCATTCTTGTCCTTATTTGAATATATTTTGTATTCTTGATATTATAAAGGCATTATACCCTTGAATGCTTAATTAGAAAAATAAATAATTACTTTTGTCGTATATAAAGTTTTTTTAACTTCTCATTGCATGAAAATATTATACATTTTCATGTGCATGTTTTTTCCTTGTTAAAATTTAAAGCAATCTGAAATATAGTCTTAATTAAGTTACTATAAAAGTTTATTTTGAAGCGATTGGATTGAATTTTTAGTTAAATTAGATTTTTTGTGTATTTAATAATTATTTTTGATGGTTAATAGTCTGATTTTTCCTTCCCCTTTCCCGACCGACATTGAAACGTGGTGTTGCATCATTTTCTCAAGTAATATGAAATATAGTCCTAATTAAGTTATTATAAGTTTATTTCAAAGCGATTGGATTGAATTTTTAGTTAAATTAGATTTGATGTATTGAATAATTATTTTTGAGCGTTAATAATCTAATTATTTCCTTACCCTCTCCCGACCGACATTGAAACATGGTATTGCATCATTTTTTCAAGTAATTTAAAATATAATCTTAATTAAGTTATTATAAGTCTATTTTGAAGCGATTGGATTAAATTTTTAGTTAACTTAGATTTTTTGTGTATTCAATAATTATTTGATTGAAATGTGGTATTGCATCGTTTTTTTCAAGTAATATAAAATATAATCTTAATTAAATTACTATAAGTCTATTTCGAAGCTATTGGATGGTATTTTTAGTTAAATTATAATTTTTTTGTATTTAATAATTATTTTTGAGCGTTAATAATCTAATTATTTCCTTACCCTCTCTCGACCGACATTGAAAAGTGGTATTGCGTCGTTTGTTCAAGTATGGACCCCACTCTTCCACTGTGGGAGTAAAATAAGCATAAAAATTAAGATTTTGCCGGATGGATCCATTCCAAGCAGCTGGTGAAGTAGAGCGAGCGAAAATGAAGAAGCTCCTCTTCGCTACTCCATGGCCGCTTCCTACTTCAAATCTTCAATACCCACTGACCCATTTCATCTCTTGCTCAGTTACTCGTCTCTGAGGTGGTTGTGGAAGTCAGAAATCTTGTTCTTTTGCTCACTTTGTTTTGTTGGACTTTGTTTTTTTATTTTATTTTATTTTGCACTTAATTTGGTAATGGCCTCGAGGTTTTGAACTTTGATCTGCCAGATTACTACGACATGCTGGTCACTTGCTGATGCTGGTAGCTACTATATTCGGTTGTTGGGTTTCATTTTGTGCCCGGAATGAAAACTATCACTCTTGAGTTCCGTGATGTTTTCTGAAATTGGAGAATGGGTGAGCAATGCTTTTTGTGACAATGCCGAATGATGCAACATATGGCTCCTCCATAAGTAGACTTTACTTCTACTTCTGTAGGGATTTGGGAGGACTACGAGTAGCACTTGTTATCTGTTTGGTTGATTTATCTGTTCTTGGCTGTTTCATGTTTATGAAATGGACAACATTATCCGCTTGCTGAAAGTTCGTTCAATGGAAACCAGAAGACTGGTTCTAACAATGGGGGTAATTGCCAGTTCTATCTTGCTGTTTCAATCTTCTACTCTTGCCCGCAGATGGATTCTTTTGTCCGAATTCCCCTCTGACAGGAATCCGATGGGTGGATTTTCATCTCCTATTATTGCTCAAGATAAAGAGGTTTCAAATACGAAAAATAAATTCGTGCATTCCAGTGGTCTAGGCACACAGGTTGCATCTGCTGATAGGTTTGAGCTTGACAAGGTACTAAAAACTGTCAATGAAAAAGAGCTCGAGGAGGACAACCTAGTGAATGAGTTTGAGTTAGATGAGGATAAAGTTCTTGAGGTTAATATTGACCTAGATCAGGATGTAAACATAGATGATGAGATTTTAGACGGGGAAGATGCCGATTTAATTGAGAGTTCCACAGTAGAGGCCTCAGAAAAGCACAATAATGAGATGCTGAAAGCAGATTTAAAACTGGAAAGACCCTGGTCTGTGGAGAAGTTTGAACAAGGCCTAGAAACTCTATCTCCGGAAGTGATTCAAAAACATTTACAGAAGAAAGTGGGATCATCAAATATTGCATCTTCCACCAGCAACAACATGAATGTTGTTGTAAACAGTGGTTCAAGTGCAAAATCAGCTGGCCTGGTCTCGCCTCCGCCAATTTTTGCAGCAGGTAATCAACCAACAGTAACGTCATTGGTTGGAAAAACATCTGAAAGACTGGATGATGCTTCTCTCATAAAAAATGGAATCATCACGAGCAGTGTCATTCCAGCCAAAAAGAAGAAGAGGTCAAGTTCACGACCAAGAACGATATCAGAGATGAACCATATATTGCAAAGGAGTCGCATTACCTTCCGCTTGGTATGAAATGTTGCAAAGTTCCTTTTCTTTATGCTATGACAGGTTGTTAGTTCCTTCATAGCTGATTTGAAACTTTGAATTTTTCTGTTGGCTAGAAACCACAATGGCCTTCAGTCAGAGACCAAGAGCTTGTGTCTGCAAGATCTCAGATTGAAAATGCTCCAATTATCGATGATGATCGAGATCTTCATCCTCCACTTTTTCGAAATGTTTCGAGGTTCAAAAAGTGAGTTGATTCAAGCTTGAGAACATTTTATTTTGAGGTTTATGCACTTTTCTCTCATTCTCTTTTTATTGTTCTGCACGATATCTCTACTACAATTTAGCTCGGATTTTTGACTACTAGCTCATTTAAATGATGGCTTCAGGCAATAAGAACTATATCATAGAACTTTTGAGTAGAAAGAAAGCGGATGACCTCCAACCCAATGTTTACATAGAATGAGAATGACACATGGAAGTGAAGTAGGATTCGTTTCTGGTATATATCTTGCCTAACTTAACTGTAATTTATAAATATTTTAGACTCTCTACACAGTTCTATTTGGTTAAAAACGTTGTCTTGAAATGGATGACAATGTGAGGAATCACGATTACTGCGGCATTGTGGTTAGGTGATGAAATTCAGGATCCAGTTAAATATATTTGATGGCCTTTTTTTAGAAATGCATATACCCACATGTGTATGCATTGCATTTTAAAGTTTAGGCGACGAATCATAATGAAACACAGCTTTAATATGCAAATATCATTGTGCAGAAGCTACGAATTAATGGAACGTATTCTCAAGGTCTATGTTTACAAGGAGGGAGAAAGGCCGATATTCCACACATCAATACTCAAGGGACTATATGCTTCAGAAGGATGGTTTCTAAAGCTGATGGAGAGCAACAAGCAATACGTTGTGAACGATCCTAAAAAGGCTCATTTATTTTATTTACCTTTCAGTGCTCGCTTGCTGCAATTTTCTTTCTTGAAAAGAGGACTAACAAAACAGAACATGACTGCATATTTGCACAAGTATGTGGACATGATCTCTACTAAGTATCCCTTTTGGAACAGAACTGGTGGAACAGATCATTTCTTGGCTGCTTGCCACGATTGGGTATGCTTTTCCACTGCAAACAGCTTTTCCAGAATGTGACCTTGTTTATTTCTAACTTCATTCTTCTAGTGTTCATCCTTGCTAATTTCTGAGTTTCTTGCTGGTGCTTTCTTAGGCAGCATATGAGACAAGACCCCATCTGGTCACTGCCATTAGAGCTCTTTGCAATGCAGATCTGTGGGAAGGCTTTAAGATAGGTAAAGATGTCTCTCTTCCAGAAACATATGTTCACGCAGCACGAGATCCTCGCCGAGATCTTGGTGGCAACCCTCCATCGAAAAGACCTTTCCTTGCTTTCTTTGCCGGAAATGTGCATGGCTGGGTCCGACCAATCCTCCTCCGGCATTGGGAGGGCAAGGACCCTGACATGAAAATCTTTGGACCACTACCGCAAGGTGCAAGAACAAAAATGAATTACATTAGCTACATGAAAAGTAGTAAGTACTGCATCTGCCCGAGGGGGTATGAAGTGAACAGCCCACGAGTTGTCGAAGCCATCTTCTATGAATGTGTTCCTGTGATCATTTCAGACAACTTTGTTCCTCCTTTCTTTGAGGTTCTGAACTGGGAAGCATTTGCTGTGTTTGTGGCTGAGAAAGACATCCCCAACTTAAAAATACTTCTGTCCATCACAGAGGAGAAATATGTGACCATGCACGAGAGAGTGAAGAAGCTGCAAAGACATTTTCTGTGGCACAATGTTCCTATTAAGTATGACATCTTTCATATGATTCTGCACTCAATCTGGCTAAATAGAGTGAATCTGCTCAGGCTGTGACATGTACCCATTTTACCTCCTAACCTAGTACAGAACTTGGTCATGGGAATGCAGATAATATTCTTGTGGAAACTTTCAGTTCTATAATAGAAAGCTGTACATTATGATCTAACAATTAGATTGTTAGATGAAATGGAAAGGTAGCCCTATGCAGCACATTTTAAGTTGCATGGAATGTTCAAGTGAACATTTTAACCACTTTTTCAATAGTTTTAAGCAACCCAACTAAATATTTACTTTAATATTCACCCTTGTGTGTAAGTAAATTTTTAAGGACTTAGACAACGAAACAAACATTGGGCCAATTCTATTGAGAATAAATCGTCAGGCCAAGTTAATTTTATTCTGGGCATGTATACCTTCCATATGATTTGAACCCACATTTTTTGACTTTGATTTAAATGGCATGTAAATTTAAAAGGGAACCAGTCAAAATATATATTTAACAGTAAACAAAGACGTTGAACAAATTCATCTAACAATTGAATGGTTCACCAAAAACCCACTTAGTATATAGACAATAGAGCTTAACCCGTGCTTCTTGCAATCGTGACGACCAATGTGTAAAGGGTTTAGATGAAGTCATCCCCTGTTCTCGGAAGAAAACAAAGTACCTCACAAAATTGAATGTTCATCTGTTTATTGGCTTATCAGTATCAAAGTCGAAGGGCATCAATGTTTCGCTTCCCATCAGGCCCTTTGCCATACCAAGCAGAGACATACTCCCCATAAATTACGTCTCGGAATTTTCCACCTGAACACCTTCTGACGAGTTCCGAAGCTGGGGATATCTTTGCAGTCTTTGCCGGATCATAAAAAGTTGCAACTGAAAGTCTAGGTTGATGTGCATTGACCAATGCACGGTGAATGCAGCTTTGGTATTCTCCATTGCTTATAATCTACAAAAGTTGTACCAAATAGTGATGTAAATGGCCAATTTTCTTAAAATAAAGCTGTAGAATTTTGACAATCAAGCAGATGTAAGCTTGAATATGTTTTAACTACTTTACTTGAAGGTAACACTTAAAAGGCAGTTTTGGTGCACATATTATTCTAAGAAGATATTTAGCCTTCAAACTACTGGATTAAGTTCTATTAAGTCATTTCAATTAATAATCATATTAATGACCGGAAGATATAGTGGTGTTCCAACTTCTGCACAAAGGATTGTTGTCAAACATTCTTGGATGTTCCTTAATTCGTATATTTCATTTTTATTTTCAGCAATAAAAAAAGGGTGAAGATAAGACACACAATTAGCCATTCACTGTCCCTTGGCCTAATGGTCGTTGATGGCTTTCCATGAGCCCTCAGAAAGACAAACAAATCAACAGCCAGAGATTGCAAGAGCGGGCTAAAGCCTTGCAGCCTACACTTGCTCACTTGAGCTTCATGTCTCATAGCGCTCTACACAATCCTAAAATCATTTTTTTCAATGACAAAATTGTTACAATTTAAAGAATGCCAGCCAACTAAACATTATTTCAATCAAGTTAATGTAAAAAGGTGATAAAACTATTAGTCCCTTCAATGAAGGAAGGGAAAATATTTGTAGCTGACTCGAAAGATAAAATAATAGAAGAAAGAAAATTACAACATACCTCAGTCTGATCAGCCAGAAGGACAACAATGGCATCAGGTAGAGGCTGTACGAGCACCCACTCACCATCTTTTAGCATTTCCAAGCCACCAACCTCATCTTGTATTAAAAGTGTTATGGCGCCCATGTCTGAATGAGACTGCAAGCCAAGAGCGAGATCTGGCTGAGGGCAAGGTGGATAATAGCTAATTGTTATGTTCTGGTACACTTCCCCAACTGCTTCCTCAATGTAGGAGGGGGAAGTGATAGGCTGATTGATACAAGTTGAAGAAGCTTTTGAGCAAGAATTTTCATTTGGCTGCTGTACTCTGTAACCGTTTGTCTGCATACAAAAATCAGACATAAAAGGCTAACAATGGGAGCTCTCATATATTAGCAAATACTACATGACTATTTAATCACCATCAACAACTCGAAGTGGGTCATGGAAGATTGACTAGAAGATTATTATCTAACAATTGCTTACACAGTTCTAACATTCCCCTTTCCAGTTCTCTTCAAAAGTGTCAAAGAATATCAAGAAATTGTGATGCCACTAAACCAAATCAGTAACAGTTCATTGAGGATTGATGAACACAAACCTGAAAAACAACTATGGAAAAGGACTTATGAACATCTCAGCTAGGAAAAGGTATTAAATAAAGCTAAAAGCCTAAAACAAACCACTTCAGCAAGTAGTACCCAATTATACTATAAAGATCCCAATTTCACTTCTCCACTCTTCACCAGCATCCAGTACAAACCATTTAACTGCTCCTCTTTGAGGCAGACATCTGTTGGATATACTAATCGAACATAATCTAACTCTTCTATTTTTAAGAGGCACAACACAAATCCACTTACACACTAACCGATCCATCATTCAACATCATTATAAGCCATATCAATCAATGCTTAGTTCACTAAAGTCCATATCTTTACGGATAGCCTCCATCCAAGTGCCCCATCAATTTTTTAAATAAAAAGGCAATCAATTAACTAATTCTAGCCAAGACCTTATCAATGACAATGATCATGGTGATGATGTTGAACAACATACTAAATCAGATCAAATCAATCAAGCAGATTTCAACTGTAATCTAAATAAAAAAGACCAAGAGTATGATATACACAATAAAACAACATAAAGATTCAAACTTAATATTAACCTATAATCCGGAGGTGAAAGGGGCCAATTCGCCGAATTTCTCCTCGACTCCGGCAGCGTATGATGATCAAAGTAATCCCGCCAATCCAAGACTCCGTCTTCCTTCGCCAGCATCCGGCTACCGTACCCCTCCGACGCCGGCGCGCCGGCGTCGCAAGCGTACCTCAGCCTCTCCTCCACCGGCGAGCAGAAGAAGGCAAGCCCGGCGCGCCGCATGCACCGGAGCAGCTCCGGCGGGACGCCGTGGCCGACGACCTGGAACGCCCCCCACTCCCGGCAGGCCCGGCCGATCTCCTGGGCGAGGTCGCCGGCCGGGCTGTGGAGATCGACGACGGGGACGGTGGCGGCGGCGGCGGCGCGGCGCCGGGGGCCGGGCCGGATCTCCGGCGGTTGGACGTAGTGGGAGGGGATGGTGGCGATGCCGGATTCGTGCAGGCTCTGGACCCTTTGCTGGCCGTCGCCGTCGCCGTCGACCGCCATTTTTTCCGGCGAGGAGTGGTAAGACTCATAGAATGCTTATATTTGATGATTGGGATAATAAATTGACCAAAAAATAAAAGATGGGGGATTTGATAATAATTTAGAATACAAATATAAATTTTAAATTTTAGATTGTATTATTTTATATTATATACAAAAATTGCATAGATGTAATATGATTTATTTAAATTGCATAAAAATAAGAATCAATAAATCTATTTATTTTATACACATGTGCTCCTATTTTACTTTTTATACTTAAAAAATAATTATTTATAAAATCTTATAATTAATATTGACATTAAAATCTAATAAATAACTGAATATGCATAAGTAATAACACTCATCCATTCTTGAAATTTATAAACTATCATTCAGGATATTAATAAAAGGTGGTTTCTTTATTTTTATTGAGTCTTACAGCCAAATTACCTTCCAACAAGATTATTATTCTTTTCTATGAAAATCTAAGATTCAAGTCTAGGTGTTAAGCTTGGTAAAAACAAACAACCTTAGACTTAATATTTTGCAAGAAAGAAAAATCATGTAACATGGAAAACACACTACAAAATTTAATCCATTTACAAATATTCAATCCTACATACATGATAACACCCCCCAAAATTCACACATCTACCCAACATAAAAAAACACATTCAAAGTAGGACGGCACAAATTTTTCTGACAAAAATGAAAAGAATTGAAATAAAATTTTGACATTACATAGACTTTTCATAGATTAGTACTAACCTTGAGCAGTTTTAAAAATTAATGATCTTTTTATTCACAACAATTAAGCACTCTAGCGCCTCAATCTATTAAGCAAATTAATATAATTAAGTTTGAGACAAAAATTAATGTGTCAAACGGCATCGACAAGGCTCATCAACTTGATAAGAAACATAGGTCAAGAGTACTTATTTATTCTTGAAAATTTAGAACTAGTTTAAGGATATTTAAAGGGGGTGTTAATTTGCTTACAGTTGATTGTTCTTAGAGTCATATTAACTTTAAGGCTTTACAACAAATTTCCACTTAGCGCTATAATGCGTAACAAAACAAAACCCACCTGCTATCAAGTATTTTAATTATGTTCACGTCAACTGGATCATGGTAGCATATAGTTTGATCTAGGGCAATTGCAAACCTTGATAAGTCATAATTAATGACATAAATGCAATCATACTCTCGTTTGGTTCGCCTTGTATTAAATAAGGGTGTAAGCAATGCAGTTACGATGCAGTCAATAATCTTTATCATTATCATTTACTAATTTATTAATTATCACCATTTTTTTGACCATTTAGTGTTATCAAATTTTAACCTTTTTAACCAATAGTAAATGGTTAGTGATGTTAAAATTATAACGTAAATACACGCGCTGAATCAAGTAATAAAAGTGATAAAAAAATATTGTCTGACAAGGAATTAGTATTAGTAGGAGAAATTCTCAATTACTTAAACTAATTTAATTAATTATACTTACAAAAAATAAATTTAAAGAATGATTTAATTATGAATTACGACTAAATTAGTCTAAAATGCAATATTTGCATGATAAATTGACTTCAAGACGACAAATTTAAGATTTTCAATCTCACGTAATACTCTATATAATCAAAGTTATAACTTCTATTTATGAATTGCATATTTGAATTATTAACCAAGATATTTAATTATTCATGATAATCTCTCGATTCAACATAAACTTACCACTCGTACCCGCCTTTTATATTTTTATAAAATTGTGTATATATAATGATACTTTAAGTTTTGCCCTTAATAGTTACCTAAGATATATGAGAATATCTACAAAATTCGTGATTCAAGTCAAGGTTTTACTACAATAAAACAGTTAATTCAACATTCAGTTCGAGTTAAGTCAGTTTTATTAACCACATGCTGTGTCGAGGCCAGCCTGAGTTACGAACGATGAAGGTTACATGTATCTGAATGTATAATGATAACATTGAAAAACTGGTGATAAATAAGTTATCAAAATATCTAAAAATATGTAGTATATATATATTTTTTATGTAATTGATGGTAGATATAATTTTAGATCAAGTAACGCATTAAGATGCGTTATAATATAATTTGAGTGGGTTATTAATTATAAAACATATCATTGAGTGTTATAGCATGTAATATATTTTATAAGATTTTTTTTCTTATTTTTTATATTTTTAAAAAATAATTATAAATTAATTATTATTTTACCTCAAATAAAAATTAAGTCAATACTTTTTACAATATTGCCCGCCAAGTGTTTCTTCTTCCCATTCCCGGCGCTTCTTTACCCCAAACCCCAACGCCGCCACCCATGTATTTGTCGCCGCCGCCGTCGCTGACGCCGCTGCCGCCGATCGACGCCGTCACGCCGTACCGTGCCGTCGCCGTGCCGCCCCGCCCAACCCCGGCCACCGACTCGCTGCCGCAACGCCGGAATCGCCCCGCGATCCCGCCACTGTTTTTGACCCGATTCGCCGCCGTTCGGGCCGCGCCGCCACCGTCGTGACGCTGACGATCACCACCTCGACCTCCCCGACATTTCCCCTTTACCCAGCGCCGCCGCCGAGGCCGGCCGTGGGCCCGATTGGAACGACCGACCACCCCGGCCGGCCGTGGGCCCGATTGGAACGACCGACCACCCCGGCCTAACTCGAGGCCGCCGCCGACGGTCATCGCCGGCGCGGCTGCCCTAGCCGTCACTACTATTAGGTCCAGTTCGCCGAGACAGTGCTGACCCTTACTCCCGATTGCCTCGCCGGAAAACCGCCGGGACCCGCCGGGAAACCGCTGAACTTGCTAGAAAACCGGATTTTCTTGGTCTTCCGCCGAGTTAGTCCGGTCGAACCTGATCGAACTTTGGATGCCGCCTCTGACTTGCCTAACAAAATCCTAGTAGTCGCCCATTGCCGACAACGTGTGAGGTATAATTTATTTTAATTTAGTTATTTAAAAGTAATGATTAGTAGCATAGCACACTAAGATACTTTGATTGAGTGATTGACGTGTTATATATTTTTATGTTGATAAAAATATGAAGATATGTGACTTCTAAGGGATTAATTAGGTCGACTAAGTAAGTACGGGAAAATTTATATTGATTATCATTGATGTGTGTTGATTGATGCATGGTTGATGCGAGTATGTTATAGGATGTATGAATGCATCACGAACGGACGTTAGTATTTAGTTTTGATGTGTAAGTACGGAATAGGAGCTTGTTGCATAGGTGTGTTACCATGTTTGGAGTTTTTACCAGGTCCGTTTAAGACTCGTTCCTTGTTTTACGCTATTCTATTGTATATTTGGTTTGTCATGTGTAGGATGAGTTAAGAGGTGTTTTATTGGATCTCACGTTTTTCGGGCTATTTAGCCAATAATTTTCTGGATTAATAATCCTTGAGGTTGAGATCCCTCGAGATAGTTTTCGAAATTAAGATCCATTATAAGCTGCCTTCGGGTCTATTATATAAATCCCAACCCACACCGATATATGTATAGTTTTCGCATTTTTAGTGAGAGATGGAATGAAGGATATTGACGGCCATATCTTTAGATAGGGCGTGTGCTCGTCGAAGCAGGCTGTGGAGCTGGGGAGGACCCACTTCATCCCCGATGGATCCTGATAACTACGCGTTTGAGTTCCTTACACCTGAAGAATGTGGAGGCTTATGGGTACTATTAAGTACCACTTGAACCACAAGTCCGAATATGTGCTGTACTTAACGTTCGTTCCCACTTCATTCCCCAGGATTTTTAACCAATCTTTATGTGCAATGCATTTCTTGAGATATATATATATTAATAATTAATTTTGTAAATTAAATAGTTAAACCTTGCATCCAAATACTTTGTTTTAGTACAAAATTATATATTATTATATAAGATCATCATTTTTTCATGATTTTATTTGAATCATGTTTGACCCAAATAGGCTTCATAATTTTTTAAAATATATACAATATTATACCCCTATTATATATCATTGAGTTTTCAAATCAAACTGGTGTTTGGAATTAGAGCTAAATTCTTGATTCGATTTAACATTACATATGAGTTTGATTGAGCTGTTAGCCCTTAGAATCGTTAACCGTACAATTCTCCATTGTCGGCCACTTGCCAATATAGTCGCCATGTGGCCATTAGACTGCTGAGTGGCCAACCCATTTATCATTTTATTACTAATTTTTTCGATTTAAATTAATATAAATTATTAAAATATTTAACCATTTAAAAAAATAATAAAGACATAATAAATTTAAGTACACCATTTTAAAATTATTTTAAAACGTGAGCTAGTGGAAGCCTTTTGTTGCTGTTTTACCCAATTTACTCCTTTATTTATATTTAAAATTTAAAAATATAATTATACTTAAGCAATTGATTAAAGGTTGATCAAGAAAATGAATGTTTTATCTTATTAATTAATGAAATATATTTGGGTGGGGGTCGAGGGGGCGTACCCTCCCCGGCACACGTAGTATTTGCTGGAGGACGAGATATACAACCAAAGTCATCTTTGCCACCGCGCCGCCCCAATCTCCGCTGCCGCCATTCCGTTTTCTAACAAACCTTTGCCCTCCCAAACCGTAACTCTGACGACCGGGAAATACCTCCGCCCTTTCCCTCCCAGCATGGTTGGGCTACCCCTTCGGTTGGGCAGGCTCGAGGTGGGCCGCCGGCAGGGCTCCCGGCGCCACCCGCGTTGAAGAAGAGCGCCGAGTTGCACAGACCAACCAGTACTAGTAAATATTTTTGGATTGGTAAAGGTTTTAGCCGATTTTGTGTGTTATGATCCCCGTCGTTATATATTGTAACTTATTGAGTGTTGGGGTCTAATATACTTCTCCGTTAGTTGATATGAATTGTTATTGCAAAATGATTTTGAGATTGACGTAGAGATGCCTAGTTTTTGTATTAGAGGTGAAAGTTGGAAGGTATAACCTTCAAAAGTGGTATCTTTTTGGGTATACAGTAAAATGTCATAAAATAAAATACTCGAGTTCTAAGTCGAATAACACATTCTAAACCTAATAACCTACCCAAAACTAATAAATAACGCATCCTAACACCGTAAAGAAGCCTAAACGACACGTTATTTATTAGTTTTAGGTGGGTTATTAGGTTTAGAGCATGTTATTCAAGTGACAATGAGAATCAATCTTGATTATCCTTTATTGTTTATTATTATTATTATTATTATTTTGCTGTTGCTCATCATTCAGCACGCACCACAGATAACGTTTATATATTTATACAAGTGTTCAATATCAGATTGTTGGCCAACACTCCTGACGTTGCGCCAAGAATCGACCGCTGCTGATCTATGGGTGGATTGCTTTGGCTTTCTCAATGTGAATCAAACATTGTGGTCGGCTTTCATTTTGTTGATTGGCTTTCTCAATTTTGTTGCTTTAAGTTTGTTGATTGGCTACCCATAGTTTCTCTGTTGCATCTGAATAGAGTTGAGGGGAAGAGAGTGCTATTGTTGGGTATGTGCGCAGTTTGAAGTTGAAATTGGTTACATGCGATAAAACATCCTAGAAACTGGCTTTAGGCTTTAGTATTTAGACTTTGATTTGAAGAGAGTGAAAATATATCATTTGGATGATATGACAGCAGTTTTGTGTCCCTCGGCATCCACCTAATGTAGCCTTCACCTTAGGTGGCTAGGAGTTGGTTAAATTTTGGATGTCCAGTGCCGTTTTATTGATCAGAAGATTCAGAACTTGCAGTGATGTTTCATGTTAAGAGTTTCTCTTGCATCACTGGTGTAGGATTCAGATAGGATACAGCAGCAGCATGCTGCTTTGGATCATTTAACAAAGGTTAGAATAGGTGCTTTGAATCTAATTTGTCTAGAATCAGGTTATTCAGGGGGGAAAAGAAAAATGAAAGGAGGAAAACTAAAATAATTATTGGCAGCCAAACGTAATTGTATGTAAGTCTAATTCTATCAATCTTTCATAAAGATTGCTCTCTCATGCAGGTCCCATGGCCTCAGGGAGGATGTTGCAGCTACGTGGCTTTGGAAATATATACACTGCTCTAGTTCATTCTAGACCCTACAGCTCAAAAGTCGACTGGAATGAGCTGCGACCAATGATTCTTGACAGGATAAGAAATAGGGCCAAGAGCTATCCAGTTGCGGCCATGATTGCTGTTGCATATGATGCTCTTCGTGCTAGAGAAGAACTTATTAAAGGTGTCTCCACGCTCCAGAATGTTATCCCTGTCAAGGCCTGCAAGTATGTTCATCGACCGTACGTTTATGATAATTAGTTAGTTCAAGTATTTACCTCTGTTTTTTCTGATATTCAATTTCCTTGTAGGTTTTGCCCTGAAATATATGTGGGCAAGCATGGGCATCTTATTAAAACCTGCCATGGTCCTCGGCACATTGGAAAAAACAAGGGTCATCACTGGATCGATGGCACCTTAAGTGACATTGTTGTCCCAGTTGATGTTTTCCACCTTCATACTATGTTTCAAAATGAAATAAGACATGAGCAGAGGTTTGATTTCAACCGGGTACCTGCTGTGCTGGAGCTATGTTGCCAGGCTGGAGCTGTCACCCCTGATGAAATTCTCGACCACACTAACCACGTTTCAGAAACTAAGATTGATGATGTTCGTCTTTTGTCAGCGTATGAAGTAAAGAAAGTTGCACAAATGACTCTTCGTGCTTGGGAGACATTGAGGGAAAGAGTTCAGCAGTTGCTACTTGTTTACCCTGCCAAAGTCTGCAAGTACTGTTCTGAAGTTCATGTTGGTCCATCAGGTCACAAAGTTCGTCTCTGTGGCACATTCAAATATGAAGGTTGGAGAGGTTCCCATATTTGGGAGAAGGCAAATGTAGATAACATCGTGCCACCAAAGATTGTTTGGCATAAAAGGCCTCATGATCCTGAGGTACTTTTGGATAGTGGGAGGGGTTACTATGGGCACTTACCTGCTGTTGTGGAGCTCTGCTTACAAGCTGGAGCATCAGTTCCTGTGAAATATTTTTGCATGATGAAAGTTAATGGTTTCACACTTGAGGATGCCATTCGAGTTAATGCAGCAGCTTAGGTCTTGAATCTTTACCGCAGCATTTCTTGGAACGGGCAGCATGTACAGCATGTACAAATTTGCTTGGATTGAATTTGTCCAATTTTGGCTGCATAATTGTACCTTTGACTTGTGGTGAAATGCTAACTTTGCCTTCTCACGGCATTCAGGAAGAGTTTGGATTAGAACGTGAACTAAGCTTTGGTTATCAGTTAATTGTGTTGGAAGAGTAAAACAAGCTTAGAGGAGGACATATACAGAGGTATGGTCAATGTATTGATATGATCAGTTGCTTGACAAGAAATCCAATGGGGAGGCTTATAGTGGCAATCCGCAACTCAAACGCAGAGCGGCAGTACCCCCATCCGTATAGCTGATGAGGCCTTCACATCTTAACTGGAGATTTGGTCTGGGCATGGATGTGGTTAGGTTACAAAGCCCCTGTCCAAATCTAGTAGCACCCTAATTTTTTTTACCAGGGTAAAAATGATCAGAAACCACTTATATATAATAACTGAATTATCTTGTATGTGACTTTACGTGTCAAAATAAATACTGGAATTTTGCGGGTGTAATTCATCTTTAATCTTTTGAAATAAACTGATGTTCTCCGGTCTGCTCATCATCCACGGAGTTTTACTTCATGATCGAAACGTTGTCTTGTTCATTGAACAATCACTTCTTTTTCTATCTTTACCAACCTCTAATTCCTCTTTTCGACTTTTTTCTTTCGTAAATTCTAATCTTGGTTGAGGACAGGTGGATCTTCCTTGAGATCATAAAATTGCTTTTAGATTTCCAACAATTTTTCAGACCAGGTAATTTTAATTCTTCACATGATATCTTGGATTATAATGCTTTTTAAGTTTCAAGAGTCATATATTCTTGTGTATATAGTTCTAACAAAAGAGCTTTTATTAAGAATAACGAGCAGAATCTTTTAAGTATTAGCCGAGAAGAGGTATCCATGGCAAG
>JAURVB010003383.1:0-21611 GCA_033002965.1 Piper betle
ACTAATAACCCACCCGAATATAATCCAACGCGTCCTAACGCGTTATTCGGCCTAAAACTATTTCTTCGATCAAACATATAAAAGAAAAAAATACTGCATACTTTCATATATTCAGATAACTCGTATCTCACCATCTTCTCGACGTTATCATCATATATTCAGGTACACCTGACTCTCATCGCTCATAACTCACGGCTGGTCTCGACTCAGCACGCGATTCATGAAACCGACTCGACTCGAACCAACGATCGAACCGACTGGTTCGGTAACGTAAAACCCCGACTCGAATCACGGGTTTTACACCCACGACCTTTTTTCTCTTCCTTGTCCAAACCCTTGTCACGCCGCCCCCTTTTTCTTTGTCATCGTCGCCGTGCCGCCGCCGACGCTAGATGACTACCGATCATCACCGCTAGGCCCCACCGCAGCGTTGCCGTGCCGCCCCGAGCTCTCCCGACCATCGATTGCACCACCGTGCCAGATCGCCGCACCCTCGTTGCGCTCACGTCATCGATTCTGCCACCAGTGAATGTTGCTGTCGTCGTCCAGTCACCGCTTGGACATTGTCGACCAACCCACGACCCTCCCCGATCGGAGCGGAGCCCATTGCCGTCCAGGCCAGCTGGAGCTAGTCACCCATCGCCGCCACCTCTGTTTTAGCCATTTTCCGGTGAGCCGCCACCTCCACCGACTGTGTCGACATCACAGATGTGTCAGGTACGCCGAGCTGGTTCCAACGGTACTCAATATGACTGTTATTCCACCAGTAGACATTGCCCGGCACTTGCTGCTAGAAAGCTGTTGGTAAACGACTAAAGCCGCCAGATGGAAAACCGGATTCACTAGAATTAGCCAGATCTTCGGCGGAGCTCATCTAGTCAAATCAATCGAACTCCGGACGTCGACAAGTGCTAAATTTAAGCTCCGAGACGCACAACGAAACCATAGCCATTGCCAATTGTCAACTACGAGAGGTATATTTACCTTTGAGTTAATGATTTAAACTTGATGATTGTTAGCACAACGTGTTAGGATTAATTAATTGTCATGATAAATGTCGGACTATGAATAAAGTGGTGATTGCATGAGTTGATTAATTGTGAAAGAATGGTATGTGATCTAATAAGATAGATTGAATCTGAGCATGCTAATTGAGTACGACGTAAGTTAGAAAAACATAATAAAATTGGTATGAATAGGATGAGTTAGAATTATTTTCACACTTATGATTATTTGATTGTTGATGGATGTTGTTTGCATTGGGAGTGTGATGGTCATGTCAAGTTGATGCATCATTTAGTTAGCAGATGTTAGTTTCTAGATTTGATGTGTAGGTACGAAGTAGGAGCTCGTCACCTAGGCGCAAGGACACGCTTGGAGCTTCGACCAGGTCCGTTTAGGACTTGTCTCTGTTTTACGCTCTCTTCTATTGTATGTTTATTTTATTATTTGTTGGATGGGTTAAGTGGTGTTTTATCAGATCCCACTTAACTCGGGCCATTTAGCCGAACAGTTTTCTGGATTAATAAACCCTCGAGGATGAGATCCCTCAAGGATGATTTCGAAAACAAGATCCACCACAAGTTGCCTTCGGGCCTATTATATAAATCCCTTCTCATGCCTATATATATATATATATATATATATAAAATGATCGAGTTTTTAGTGAGACGAGAGATGGAGAAACCGACTGCACGTACCATGAGCAGATGTTGTGATAGTCAAAGTGGGCTCTGGATTAGTGAGCGGACTGTTCCATTCCCGAGGGGTCCTGACAACTTCGTGTTTGAGTTCCTCACATCCGGAGAACGTGGAGGTTTATGGGTACTATTTAAGTACAGTGCATGTCCGGACTTGTGGTTCAAAGGGTACTAAAGGCGACTGCCTAAGAGTACTCGGCCTTCGTGCTCAAGGCCAAGAGAATTATGGAGGTAAGGAGAGGGCTTAGGATATACATGTAGTCCCGATGGACCAGAGAAAAATGAAATGAGAAAAAATGCTGAAAAAGGCATCAGCAAAGCAGACAGTTTGGGATGCTATCGGGTCTGGAGCCCAGTGGCTCCTCAGTAGGTGCCCTTCAGAGAGTTCTGATGAAGTAAATGAATGTTTTTTTCATATGAGAGCTTGCTCTCATAGCTAGCTTGTTATAGTTATATTTTGGACCAGTAACGCTTGTTGTTGATATTTTTATACTATATGTAAGTGATAATCACGAGTTGGATGTGCCAGACTTGGACAGAGGAGCAATGATGTCACTTGCACACATATGTCAGTCGATAGAGTCGTTGATATTTTTGTTATGATGTTATTATATTGAGAATGACGTGAAATGCCAAGACATGATATGATGTGATTAAATGCTGAAGATATGATGATAGGACGTAATTGAATGCTAAGACATGATGACAGGATGTGAAACATGAATAGATTGTGCAACCGGAAGCATGGTGGGTTGAGACCTAAGTTTCAGAATGAGTATACAGTAGATTAAATTATGAGTGAATGGAATTGTTGATATATAAATATATATTTGCATATGTTAATTTTGACAGGGTGACCCCTAATTACACTTTTAGAGGAGAGACTCTGTCCATTTTATTTTTAGAATTTCTATTGATTTATTGCAATTGTTGTTGGTATGTAATTTAGTTGTATGTCATCCATATAGTATCTTCATCTTAAGATGCCAAGATTAGATTCGTACGAGTTGGGTTCAGGTTAGCCGACCTAACTGGGGCCTGTAACATGCCAGTTCGGTTCACGAGCGTGAACCGAACTTGGAGTGTTACAATATATATATATATATATATATATATATATTATGGAAAAAGAATGATGTACTCCAGCAAAGCCATCTTGGTTGTTCTGGAGTTTGATCTTGGCCATTGGATTAGCATCCAACGGCCAAGATTCAAAAAAAAAATGGCGGGGTGGCGCCGCCGTAGCAGCGACGGCAGAGGGGGTGGGAAGGGTGGCCGGCCACGGCAACGGCTGGGGGGGGGCGGCGATAGGGGACGGGGGACGTGGCGCAGTAGGGGTGGCGGGCGGGGGCCGAGGGGGGGCACGGCGGGGTGGCGGCAGGGGCCGAGGGGGGCGCGGTGGGGTGGCGGGCAGGGGACGTCGCACGAAGGGGTGGCGGGCGGGGGACGGGGAGGTGGGCGGGGGACGGGGGGGGCATCGCGCGAGCGGGGCGGCGGGCGGGGGACGGGGTGGCGGACCGGCCAGGGAAGAGGCGGGGCGGCGACGGGCGAGGCAGGTGGGGTGGCGGTGACGGTGACGCGTCGGCCGACACGGTGGCGGCGACGCATAAATTTTTTTATCTAGCCGTTGGATTAAATCCAACGGCCGGAGAAGAGGGGAAGTGAGGGGCATGTTTCAGCCGTTGGATTTGATCCAACGACTGAAACATTGCAACACAGCCATCTTGGTTGTGCTGCAATACAGCCCCCACCATATGTGTATATATATATATATATATATATATTCTCCACATTAATTTTTAGAGAGGAGAAAAAGTAATTTTTTTATATTTGAAAATTTTTAAAGATGAATATGTATTAATTTTCAAATTTCTATCCACACCAAAAAAAATTCAAAGAGATTTTTTCTATCCCACGCTTTAAAATTTAAAAAAATGTTTTTTTGGTTGTGAAAAAAATAAAAATTAATACACATCCACTTTTAAATATTCTCATATATAAAAAAATTAATACATAATTACCATTATTTCGGTGTATTTTTTACTTTAAATTAAAAATGACGGATTGTAAAACTAGGATGAGGTATCTTTTTAACATTAAATCGTAAATTCCTTTAAGTTAATAAGCATGATAATATTTGTAAGACAAAAATAATAATATAATACATAGTCTTCCAAATTTTAATGAATGAAGCTTCCGGAGAAGGGCCTTATTCTACAGCCTTTTTGTAAATAGACTATTTATATTCTTCGCTTTATATTCCCACGCAGCCCTGTGAGCATAGAAAAATACGAGGACAGAAAAAAAAATGATCCCTGAACAGATAATTACATCTGTCACATCGCCACCCTTCTTTTTCTTTAAAAATAAAATCCATCATCATTTCTTTGTATTTTTCGCGTTATGGTTCAACGAAGGCGGCTTCTTAAAGAAGGGCGAAACAGTCCTTTCAGAGAAGGATTTATATTTTAAACAAAAACTCGCAATTCCCGCCATTTCTGGTTTCGGGGGAGCTAGTTTCCCGCCAAAGCCGCACGGGCAGCCTGGGCAGCAGCCTTTTGCCTTTCCCCACCCACACATACGAGCGAAGAATTTCATTTCCAGAGCTCCTCTACTCCAATCACAATTCATACGAATCATTGCCCCCTTCAAGTTCAATTCCAATCACTCCACCTGTTATCTCTGAGTCTTCCCCTCAAATGGTCTTGGTAAATGGTAAGATGGGGCTCTCACTCATCACAATTCCTGGTCATTGGATTCCAAGTCCAAGTTTTGGATTAGGCACTGGCTCCTACTCTTACCCATACATACTGGTCCAAATACTCCGCACTTGATCCACCTCCTTCCCCCAATTTCCCAGCCTTGGATTCCTCCTCCCTCCTACGAACGGACCCATTGATGAAGCAATCAAACAGCCCAACAATTCTGCTCCCTCCCTCCCCCTTCATTCCACGTACGTTTCTCTTTTTGATCTCATGCCCAGAACCAATAATATTCAGGCGTATGCGTTGGTACGCTCGAATATACAAGATGACTTTGAATGTTAATATGTTATTGGATTCTTTTCGGTAAAGAAAATGTCACCAGTTTTGAGTGTACGTTGGCAGAGCATAGGATTCCACACGTTTACTTGACGAAAAGTCTGAACTTTTGAATCGTTCAAACGGGTCTTGTGAAATTTTTCTTCACCACCCACACCGTCGTCGTCGGTCATTGAAACATGTCGAAGCTTCCTTTCCCTTTCATTCTTGTGTGCCCACCATATATATATATATATATATATATATATTTACTATGTTTTTTTCTTTTGTCTTTGCTAGTGATTTTGGAAGGCCATTTTGAGCCGCTCGTCAAGGCATGGTTCAACTTCAACCATCACTGTTCACTCGCACGAGAGCCCAAGAGCCGGCTTTGACTTGCTTTCCAATCCTGCCTTTCCCCAACCCATGCCGATGTAGGCCATGGTTGCATTGGTTGTATTGATTTGAATAACATATTATTATGGATGCAGAAAGCAATTTCTTCTTCATAAACAGATCATGATCACATTGACAGCCTACAATCCAACATCTCTCTGTTACAAAGAAGGAAAGAAGGAAAGAAAGAAAGAAAGAAAGAAAGATAGAAAGCTAAATATAAACTCAGATTCACTAAAAGTTACAAGGAATAGGGAGTAGAAACATAGGAATAATTAATATTTATATGATATGATATCCTACTAGCAAAGATGAAATTCAATTGGCTCGTTCAATGCGGCGGACGAAGACGGACTCCAAATCGGGAGGGGTGAAGAACTCGACGACGGCGGTGGCTCTGGTAAGGTGGCACTTGGAGGAAGGAGGCCGGCGCTTCCTTGGGGCAGGCGGGCACGACAATTGCGTCGGGATTCGGCTTTCCTCGCCGGTGGGGGTGGTGGAACAGGCTTCTTCGTTGTATTCGTTGTCAAGTACCTCTACTTCCTCCCCTCGGCGGTCAGTTGCCTCCCGGGGAGACGTCGGTTGGTGGAAGTGGAGGTGGTGGTGGTGATGGACTTGAGAGAGGGCGTGGAGGAAACCTTGGGTAAGATTCCGGCGATGACCCAATTCTTGCCGTCCAAATCCAAAGCTACTGCTTCCACTTGAAGCTTGTCGGACACACCCATCTTCCTCTAAATCAAGTCAAACATAAAAACAAAGACGAAAAAAACAGAGCAGTGCAGAGCAGAGGAAGCCAGGAACGGAGGAGGTGTGGAGAGTTTGAAGGGAGGGAGGAAGAAAGAAAGGAGTGGGAGGGAAAGCGGGAAAGCGTAGGCCGAGAGATTTGCATTTGTAGACGGCTGTCAAGGAGAGATAAGTGGGCCGCCATGCTTCCTGACCGCGGTCACCTTCGCCTTCTTTTTCTTCTTCTTTTCTAAATATATATTTTTTATATTTTCTTCCATATTTATCTTTCATTTAAACATGCTTGAAAAAAAAGTCAATTTTTACTAGCATTATAGCATATTATGAATACAAATCAATGATACGGATCAATAACAACATATGATCTAATGAACCACAATTTACACTAAATTCATATGGTTGCTACCTTCTTGACTCGATATAAATCCATCAATACTGATAGGATACTTGTAATCCACAAAGCAAGATACTTATCAACTTTGTCTGCCCGGACGGCCATATCCAATTGTGCCTCTTCTAGTGGTGTTGGAGAAGGAGGGGTTTATATATATATATATATATATAATATACCACTTTCGAAAAATAAAACTATTTTAACAATATTGAATAATAAAAAGCCTATACGAAGAATTTTTCTTCATCGTTCCTTCAAACTCATGCCTTCGGTACTCCAATATAATTATAGAAAGGAGCCCAATGACTGTATAGCCCCACGGTACAGTATTCTGGAAGCCAATAATTTCATCATATCATATAAGTCTAATAAATTATAAATTACATAGCTTTCTAATACTCATTAATTTGTAATTTTCATCGTAAAAATGGCATATTTTGCCTAGTTGGATTCAATCTACAACCTCATCAACGCCAAATTAGATGCTATTCAGCTCGTTTCTTTAAATAAAAATGTCAGACAACTCTTTGTCCCTCAGTTCTTTTACCCTTCCCAGCTCAACCTTGGTTGGCAGCGACGGGGACAGGTATACGTCTGATGAATTACACGTTCATAAAATTCGATGATTTGTATTTTTTGGGGCATACATGGTTTGTCCTCCGAACAGATGGACAAGTAATACTTGTACGATACAGACGTGTCCTAGCTTTCACCCAATATTTTTTCTAGCACAACACAGTGCTCAACACCTCCTTCCCTGTTGCAACGATGGAGACCTTCACAAGGATAAGAAGAAATTGATCTTACGAGTCATCATGCCGTCGGCTTGCTCACTAAGGACATTGCCCATGTCTCTAAAAGATTATTACATGACTCGTAATTATTATTATTATTATTGTTATTATTGTCGTTATAATCAAATTGGTGTTGTTTTTTTCATGATTACATGTCAGCTTATCCACTGAGAATTTCCTTGTCAAATGTCTGCGTCCTTGAAGCAATTACACAACATTCAAACTTGTTTCAATACATCTCAGTGATGCACATATAGAAAGAATTCCTTCACGCAACTAATGAAGAAAATGAACCCCAAAATGTAAATTACTGGACCGCCCATGTGATGATGCCGCTTGATGCAAGCCCACAAATTCATACTAGAAATATCACAAGAAACAGAGAATGTAGGGGAAAATTGTGAATTGGAGACACGCAGCTTATTTTGTCGACATCCCAATTGAATTATTGGGCAAATAGATGGCCAGACAAGCTGGCTTTTTAGCTTATCCTCCCTTGCCCATCGAAGAAAAGTACTAGTTTTATATGGTCCCTTATTGTATAATTTCCAACATTTCCCCCACAAGAATGAAATTTCTTTAAAGAAGCTGCAAACAGGTCCTACAATTTAGATCATATGCTCACTCGCCCTTTTCTACATTCAGCTATGGCTATCACTGATTTCTAAAGGGTGTATGCTGCCGCCGGCAAGGCGGCGCCTCCTATGGAGAATGAACCGAGGTGGTCCTCTTCGACGTCCCTCCTTGAGAGAGGAGATGTCTCTCACTCGTACAGCCGGCTATGTATACTAGTAGTTAAGTTATTCACTACCCACAAATTAATCGAAAAAATAACCATCATGTAACATGTTTGATATGACAGACTTAGCAAGGACGCTTACCTTCACCGCTAGCCGCTAGCTCATCACTTTCTTGGATCAGCAATGACCAGTTAACAATATTCCTTCTCAATTCTGTCCAGCTCAAAATGGCAGCATGCTGCATTATGGCGGTTGGTCGACGTATTGGGCGGCGAAGACGACAAAAGTAATCTAATTTTTTCTTCAACTTTTGTCCAAGTACATTCGAAGTGTCAATTTTCTCACTCTAATTGCCACTTGATAACACAAGGGGCTGAATGGCTTTTCCTTCCTCGTAGCGGAATTCACGCATCAAACAGGCCCTTCGTCTAGATTTTAACACACAAAATTTTTATACTCTCCGTTTGTTTAGTTTGACAAAACAAATCAATAAAATAAAAAAGATAAAAGAAATACAAATTTAACGTGCACCTTAAAAAATATGATGGATATTATAAATAACAAGTACACACATTTTCAACCATAGTACACAACAAATTCATGACATATAACAAGATCTTTCACTAAACAATAGTAGAATATAAGGAATGCAAAAACCTTCTTCTTCTCCCTTCTGCAACAAACAAACCCAGTACACACCATCTTCATCATTTGGCAATATTTTTCATCAAACGGAATCAACAATCTCTAAATGAGATAAACATCTAATTGAGAACAACCAGAATCTCCAACTAAATAACAAATTCTTATTAAGAATACTCATAATCTCTAACTGAAACACACTCTAATTAGAAATAATTTCAATCTCTAACCGAAAATTAATAATACCCTAATCTCTAAATAAACGAGACAATCTAATTGAGAAGACCCGTAACTCAAAAAAAAACTCTTCTTCCTCAAGGAGAGAGGGAATAACTTCATTGCAAAACCACCCACTAAATATCACAATCGATTCACTTGTCTCTTATATTCTACCTACCTCACAATACAACTACACATTTATAAATAATAAATACAAAATATTATACTCAAGATATGACTAATTTTTTAGATACAAAGAGTCAACACCAAATGCTCTCTTTTAGCATTGGAACTCTCACCAATGAATTTTTTCTTCTATCTTTCACAATTCTTCTCCAATTATTATTACCTCATTGAATAACTTCGTGTCTTTACAATTTCCTATGTAGTTGAATGTATTTCACTAGCATTAGAAAGAGATTGATTACACACACAATTGAAAGGGAATAATGTATTGAATTTTTCTTTGTGAAAAAGGAACAACCCTGAAATGAAAAGAAAGGAAACCAGGAACATTTGGATTGGCCTATAGATTCCACGTCGCTATCATCGTCTTCATAAAAGAACCAAGCGTAATGGCCTACCAATAAGCTGTTCATAATGGGCACTGGTTTAATTCGTAGGATGTCAGTCATGAATGAATGATCTGATAAAATATATGAATACTATAAAACAGTGATTCGTCAGCAACTACATATAAACACGAAGACAATCCTCGTCAACTGTTACCTTTGATAACGATGGTAGTTGAGTGCAATTTTTGTGTTGTATGGTTCATGCACTCAACAAGGTTATTTAACAAAAACCAAAAGCCAAGATGAGCAATGACCTCATTCATAATTGAATAATTTCACTATTCTCGTCAGCAATCACTCACCAGCAATACTAATTATCAGAAGAAAACTACAAAACTAAAGGAGTTGGCATTTTAGCCCTCTTATGACTAGATCTTTTGGTAATATACCTGTCAGGTGCATCAGATCAATTGCATATGCTTCGCATATTCAATTTCAAACTGAATACTACCATGGAAGACAGGGTATTGTAAAGAAGAGATACCAGGATAACAATAAATGAGATCTTACCTTAGCAAGCTCTCTCTTCCTCTGTCTACGTTTCTGAAACTTCACCTTCTACCTCGATCGACCAAGCAAGGGAGAATGAGCTATGGCTTCTGCACCACCCATCCAAGGAGAGGTGAGACATCTTTTTAGCACTCGAAGCTTATATTACACTTGGATTTTGATATTTAATGAAATATTCCTCACTCAAGCTTGATTTGTCAGCATGAATACCAACATCTAAGGTGCAGATTCTGAATGGTCTACTTATTATGCACAAAGTAGCATAGGCAGATCATAGTTCTGCTAGAGAGTGATTTATGTTTTCTGTTCGGGCAAGTTGCTAGTTATGTGATCAAGTGTTCAAGAAAGAGCTTTGAATTTCCAAAAAAATTATCAAGATAGACAAGCATTCAAATTGCGTCCTGGATGTCTGGATATGTGCTATTATTTATTATTTATTAGTCAAACTAGTTTTGATCTAATCAGTATGCAAGATGGATAGACAAGTATTCTACTGAGCAAAATTACATTTCTGTATTTTACATGAACAGAAGAAAAATTAGAAACCACACTATAAGATGATCCATTGACATGCTTACACTCAGAATTTCCACGAAATTCAAATTGTTACTTTTACGGTGCTTAAAATTCCTATGTTTGTAGAAGAGTTTAGACGGCTTGGTTAACCAGTTTTTCATCACAAGAAGCTATTGTTCGCTAGCTTATCCTGGGACGTGCTAATTAATATGACCTACCATCTTTAACAAATACTATATTATGACTGCATTCTTGTTCTTAAACTCAATTTTTCTCTATCACAGATGGAAGAGTCAAAATGTATCACAAAAGAGATGTTTGAAAAAATTGGAATAGAGACAAAACCAGCTGAAGTAGAGAAAAGCCCGTTAAAAGAATCAGAGGAGGCAATCGAATCATGTGAAGAGTCAAACTTGGAAAAATGCAAGGGCAACGTACTTTCAGAACCTGCTGGATTTGTTGCCGATGAGAAATTGATCTTCGACGAAATTCCAAGTACATATTCCCAGAAAGAGATACTAATAGCCGATGACAGTTTATCAAAGGAAACAGAGAATGAAGAACAGCTTGCAAAATCCCCACCTCCTGCTCTCGAGGAGAGCACCATTTCGAACATTGATACACTAAATCCCTCTGAGACAATATTACAGTCTTCAGCGGAGCAAGGAAGACAGAAGAAGGAAGCTTCTGCTGCCCAAGTTGAAGAAGTTCAAAGTCAGTTGAGTGAAGCAAGTAATTATTCTGGTGAGCTGGTGGGTGATGTAAAGGATGACGTTTCAGGTAAACGAGATGATTTCTCCACCGAGATGTTAGACCGTAAAACAGAGGACGTTGAGACCAGTACGAAAACATCCCTACTGAAGGTTGATGATCAGAATGATCACATAATATCCGATGCAAATGTGGAAGCTAGCAATCTTTCTAGAAAAGTAAGAACAATACAGCAAAATCTCTTCTTGCCCTTGTTTGCATCAAAACTGCTGATTCATGCTTGACTAGTTCTCTTTTGTTGGCAATTATATTCAGGATAAAGAACATGAAAAATTTTCCTGTGTAGCTCATCAAGCCTTGGAGGGAGACAGGAACATTGCAACAAGTGCCGAAGACAATAATCTAGAAGATAATGTTTCGAATAAGGTCAGAAATATTGAGACAGCTATTAGCCATACTTTCAATGACAATTTAAGTTAAAATTAACTCATGAACGCCTCCTTACAAAAATTTTGGTTCCACTGGACAAATAAAGAACATTATAAGAACAAATAAAGAAGCAACTACATTATTTGATGCTCTGACCTGTCCAACACATGCAAGTGATATACTGCATGGAATAGGTAAAGAATACTTGAAAGAGAGGAGAAATTTAGTTATCAACGAGCAGATTGGAAAAGTCACCAATTGAACTGCAATGAAAACTTCAAAAAATTTGGCGCCAGTGCAAATTCAATATAGAAAATGAAGGTCCAGAGCCTTAAGTTTAGAGAAACGGTTGCAATTGAATAATTTCAAAATTAATAACCATGAAAGAAAATAAATGCCTAGAAGATTACAGAGACACAACCCAGAACATTATTTTTCCCAACTTAAAAAATGCAGCATTATTATTTTTTTGAAATGATATGCCAAGAACTTGCCATGAGGATACTGACCTTTGTTGAGATTAACCAAACAAAATCCCTATTTCAACAAGTAAATATGAACATTACCAAATAAAATAGAGAGATCAGACAAGACAATTTTACGTAAAAAACCCCAAATTTGAGGAAAAAATCACAGGATAAATGGCCAAATCAAATTCACTATATCACAATTTTGATACAGAATAGATCCACTGGAGAACAAACTCTCCAATACTGATTTACTGTACTTTCTACAAAATTGGTATAAAGTCATAAAAAATAATAAAGAAAGAATATTACAGATTAAGAACTTGGCAAAGTTATCACCTTTCTTCAATCCACACAATTTTTTTCTCCCTTCGCAGCAGCAATTTTTCTCCGGAACCCAAAAACCAAAAACCAAACAAGAAAAACGTCGTACGCTACTTTTATTCCTTTTAACTAACCAAATCTGGAAAATCTTAATTTTTGCCCAAAATAGGGTTGTGAGTTCATGTATTTACAGAGGAGGGACAACCCAACATACCTCCCCTTCCCGACTCCATAAAATACCTCTAGCCAGCATGAGAAGCTCCATCCATGCCTGCCCTATTCTTGCAGTAAATATATTTCTCCTTTGACACAACTTTAGTCATCATGTTTGAAACATTCCTTTCAGTATCCAACACATCTCTTATCCAGTGATATCTCGCATCAATGTGCTTGCTCTTTGAATGAAAACTTGAATTCTTACTCAGGTATCATAGTGTACAATACATCTCTCCTATTTAATGCCAATTTCATTCAAAAATCTCTTCGTCCATAACATCTCCTTGCAAGCCTCTGTAGCAGCAATAAATTCTGCTTTAGTTGTGGATAATGCAACACACTTTTGCAACCTAGACTGCCAAGACACAGCCCCATTAGTAAAATTAATAACAAACCCAGATGTTGACCTTCGTGTTTCCAAGTCACCTGCCATGTCTGCATCGGTATAACCAACCAATAAAGGTTTATCACTTCAAAATATAAACACATTTTGGACGTACCTTACCTCATTATCCATTTAACTGTTTGCCAATGTTCTTTACTCGGATTTGCTAAATGTTAGCTAACCATTCCAACTGCATATGCTATATCAGGCCTTGTACAAACCATAACATACATCAAACTACCAACTGCAGAAGCATAAGGAAACTTTCTCATTTCCTTCATTTCTGTTTCAGTTAAGTCATTTTTCTTCAACTTAAAGTGACCCCCAGTAGAACTCCAACTGGCTTTACATCTTTCATGTTAAATTTTTCAAGTACCTTTTCTATGTACTTTTCTTGTGGCACTCAAAGCTTTTAGCTCCTGTCATGTCGAATGGACATCCCCAAGATTTGCTTTTCTGGTCCCAAATCCTTCATTGCAAATGATTTGTTCAAGTTTTTCTTTAAACTTGCAATCTTGGCTCCATCATGTCTTACAATCAACATGTTATCCACATAAAGCAACAGAATAACAAAGTCATAATCATCAAACCTCTTGATAAACACACAGTGATCAGAAACAAACTTTTTGTACCCATTCTTTTCTATAAAAGAATCAAACTTTTATACCACTGTCTGGGAGTTTGCTTCAAACTATACAAACTCTTTTTAGTCTGCATACCATTTGTTCCTTTCCTCTAACTTTAACCCTCTGGTTGCTCAATGTATATGGTCTCCTCAAGATCATCATGAAGAAAGGTCGTCTTCACATCTAACTATTCAACTTCCAAATCCAAACTTGCAGCCAAAGCCAGAATAATTCTAATAGAAGATATTTTAACAACAGGAGAAAAAATTTCATCGAAATCAATACCTTTCTTCTGTCCGAAGCCCTTACCACCAACCTTGCCTTGTACCTTGGTTGTATGTTATTTTCTTCATAGTTGATCCTGTAGACCCATTTGTTCCTCAATACTCTCTTCCCTTGAAGAAGATTCACCAACTCATAGGTATGATTATCATGCAAAGATTTCATCTCATCTTGCATTGCCTTCAACCACTTTTCCTTTTCTACATGAGCTTTGACCTCAGTGAAATTTTCTGGTTCTCCACATTCAGTAATTGTCATATATTCTGATGTTGGATATCTTGTTGATGGTACTGGTTCACGAGCTGATCTCCTCACATTAGTTGGCTGCCCTTGATCAGAATCTCCATGTTCCTGTCCAACATCATTAACAAACTTATTAGAAATATCATTAGACACCACATCCTCACCCTCATCATCACTCGGTGGGGAAATAATTGTGTCATCCTGAGCAGCCTCTTCACTTTTAGTTGAGGTTGAAGGATCTTTTATCTTTTCCAAGCTTTCCTGAAATTTAGTTTAAGGAACTTCTCCTTTGTCAAAGTCTTCAACTGTTTGATCCTATCTAAAAACTAAATCTCTGCTTCGAATTAGTTTTCTATTCATAGGATCCCAAAGTTTGTATCCAAATTATACATTCCACGGCCCTAGAGTCAAGCTTAGCCATTTACTCTTTGGGCACATGTGCAAAGGTTTTACAACTAAAGACTCTCAAATGAGAATAACTGACTTTTTTGTCACTCTAAACATTTTCTAATATGTCACTATCCAGAGCATATGTGGGAGATATGTTGATTAAATAACAAGCTGTGCTTATGGCTTCACCCCAGAAGCTTTTAGGCAACTTAGCTGAAGACAACATGCTCTTAACCCTCTCAGAGATGGTCCTATTCATTCTTTCAACCGCTCCATTATGTTAAGGAGTATAAGAAACTGTCTTCTCATGCCTAATCCATGCTTGCTACAATATTCATCAAACTCAACAGAACAATATTCACCACCATTATCACTTCTAAGACATTTCAAGAGCTTACAGGTTTGTCTTTCAACCAATACATGAAAATTCTTAAAGATGCAAAAAATATCACTTTTATTTTTCATGTCATAAGCTCACACCTTCCTAGAAGTATCATCAATAAAAGTGACAAAATAAATAAAACCGCCATAAGATTTTACCTCCATAGGCCCACACACTCAGAGTGTACCAACTTAAGAACTTCTGACTTCCTTCTACTTGTGCTTGCAAAGGATGTCCTACGTTGTTTCCCGACCAAACAATGGTCACAAGGACTAATTGTGATGTCCTTAACTTTGGGAAGGAAATTTAACTTCTTTAAAGTCTCTAGCCCTTTCTCACTCATGTGTCCCAATCGATGGTGCCACAAATCAGCAGTAGAATCAAATGAGGAGATATTAACCTCCCTCGAATTAGACTTGTCTCAGTCTTGTACAAATTGCAACACTTCTTCTCTTTAGCAACAACAAGAGAACCTTTCACAAGTTTCCACACACCTTGTGCAAATTGTGAACCAAATCCTTCATCATCAAGTACTCCGGTTGACAACAAACTCATCCTCATATCTGGAATATGTCTGATATTTTTAAGCACTAATCTGTAACCCGTGTTTGTTACTATATGCGCATCTCCAAGTCCCACAATTTTGGAAGTATCACTATTTCTCATCTTCACTGTACCCAAATTTGAAGATTCATAGGTAGCAAAGAAATTTCTGCTTGGAGTTGCATGAAATGATGCTCCCGAGTCAACTACCCAACTAGCATCACAATCAGACGTCAAACAATCATTCCCACAATCAGAAAGAATCACCGTGTCATCATGCACAACATTAGTGTTCGTTTCTCCTTAATCCTTGTTGTCCTTATTTTTTAAGTCTTTCTTGAGCTTCCAATAATCCTTCATATGACCTGTCTTGTCACAAAAATAACACTTCAAGTGCTTCCTGGATTTAGACCTTCCTCGACTCTTGTCCCTTCTGTCTGTGTTTCTATTTCTCGATCTACCTCTTGCCTCTTCTGACACTAATGCATGAGACCCTGAAGTTAGTAGAGATTTTCTTTTCACCTCCTCATTCAGTAAATTGTTTGTTACTATGTCCATTGTGAGTTTTCCATCTGGAGCAGAATTGTTCAAAGATATCACCAATGTTTCCCAACTTGCTGGCAAAGTGTTGAGGAGCAGGATATCTTGTCATTCCTCATCTAGAGTCATCTTCATCCTGACAAGTTGAGTAATAATACTCTTCATCTTATTGAGATGCTCACTTATGTCAATTCCATCCTTATACCTCAAACTCACCAATTTCCTTATCAAAAGGGTCTTATTGCCAGCAATATTCCTCTCATAAACTTCTTGGAGTTTATCTCATATTGCTTTTGAGGACGTCAATTCAGAAACATGATGATACACAACTTCATCTACCCATTGTCTCAAACAGGTCTATCCAACTTATTCCAGTCTTTTTCAGTCTCCTCTGCCGATTCTGACCAGTGATAGATTCATATAAATCCTTGGAATATAAATGATCAATCATTTTTCCTTTCCAATAATGCCAGTTACTAAGCCCCTTAAGAGATATCATCTTAACATACTTCTCATCAGTCATCTTGTTGAAATATAAATCACACACACACCAACTAAGCTCTTAGAAATTTCATCGAACACCTGGTGGGCATCAAATATTAACAACCAAAACTTGCAAATCTCTTGGCTCTGATACCACTTGTTGGGATTAACCAAACAAAATCCTCATTTCAACAAGTAAAGATGAATATTACCAAATAAAATAGAGAGATCAGACAAGACACTTTTACATGGAAAACCCTAAATTTGAAGAAAAAACCACGAGGCAAACGACTAGATCAAATTCACTATATCACAATTTTGATACAGAATAGATCCACATGAGAACAAACTCCCTAATACCAATTTACTGTACTTTCTATAAAATTGGTATAAAATCTTAGAAGATAATAAAAGAAAAATATTACAGATTAAGAACTTGGCGAAGTTACTATTGACGATTGCAAGTCAATCTCAACAAAACATTCACCTTTCTTCAATCCACACAATTTTTTATCCCTTTGCAACAACAGTTTTTCTCTAGAACCCAAAAACCAAAAAACTAAAGAACAAAAGCATCCTACATTGCTTTTATTCCTTTCACCTAACTAAATTTGGAAAATCTTGGTTTTTACCCAAAATAAAGTTATAAGTTCATGTATTTACGGAAGAGGGATAACCCAACAACCTTCAACCTCAGTCTTCGCTGCATAGATGCTTAGACGAAAGCTAAATTCGAAACATTTAAATACAGCAAAGCAGGATTATGATCAAGAACAAAAAGTTAGGCTTCGCATGTGTGGGTTTGTTGCATTATGTGCATTTTATAAACAATTT
Organism: Piper betle; assembly: GCA_033002965.1. Lineage (NCBI taxonomy): Eukaryota > Viridiplantae > Streptophyta > Magnoliopsida > Piperales > Piperaceae > Piper > Piper betle. The sequence goes on from JAURVB010003383.1 coordinate 17,106, forward strand.
TTATCATCCAGATTGTTGTTTGTTCTCACATTGACCTTTTCTCTACCACAGAAGGAAGTTCCACAAAGTTCCAAAGATGAGATGTTCAATAAACTTGGAGTAGAGGCAACAGTAGACGAAATTGAGGAAAGCCCGTCAAAAGAATTAGCGGAGGCAACCAAATTTTGTGAAACAAATTTAGAAAAATGCAAGAACAACATACTTTCAGAACCTGTTGAGTCAGCTGCCGATGGGAACTTGATCACAGGCGATATTCAGAGTACATTTTTCAAGACAGAGGTGGGAATGGCTGATGATAGCTTGTCAAAGAAAACAGAGAATCAACAACTTGCAGAATCCCCACCTTCTGCTCTTGAGGAAAACAACGTTTCAGTTACTGATTCGGAAAAGCCCACTGAGATAGTGGAGGAAGATAACCAGAAGATGGAAGCTTCTACTGCCAAAGTTGAAGAAATTCACACTCAGACAAAAGACGTAAGTAACTTCTTAGGTGCAAGGGTGGCTGAAAAAAGGGATGAATTTACAGGAAAAAGAGACGAAACCTCCACTGAGGGATCTGATGATAAAACAGTAGGTATCAAGACTGATCTGGAAACATCCTCGTTAGATGTTGAAGATCAGGATGATCACACAAAATCTGCTACAAATGTGGGAGCAAGTGATCTTTCAAGATCAGAAGTAAGACATATACTAAAACTATCTTCTATCAATCCCATCTAAATCAAAATAGCTGGTCCATTTTAACTAGTACCTTTTTGTTGGTCATCATTTTCAGGATAAAGAAGAAGATGAACAATTTATCAATCTAGCAGACGGAGCCTTGGAGGAAGACATGAACATTGGAAAAAGCGCAGAGGATGATAATCTAGAAGATAGTAACTTGAATAAGGTCAGAAAATTTTAAAAAGCTATCTGCTATATTTATGTAATTAAAATAAACTCTCACACACCTTCTCAGGGTGCAATAAACTTTCGTCTCAGAGAACAAATAAAAGAAGAGTTTGATAAGGGCAAAGAAGCATCGTCTACATTCACTGATGCTAAGAACTGTGAAACACATGAAAGTGATACAGTGAACAGAGTAAATAAAATTTAATTATCAACGACCAGCTTGGAAACTATAACCACAGAACTCCAAAGAAAACATTGAAAATATTGGCAATAGAGCAAATGTGGTAGAAAATGAAGATCCAGTCCCCATGTCTTCCACAAAGAGGCTGCAAATGCAGAATTTCAATATGAAAACGAAATGAAACAAATTATTATAACGAAACAAAATGTATGCCAAAAACTCGCCCTGAGGATATGGCCTGCCAGCCTAGTCTTGCTTGCATAGTTTGTAGATGCTAAGAAGAAACTAAACTTTAAGAACGTCATAAGACAAGGCAAAATTATGATAAACAACAAAAATTTCAGCTTGGCATGTGTATATTTGTCTAATTATATATATTTATCAACAAACTCATATTCTTTTGATTGTTGCTTTTCTTACACTAACCATTTCTCTACAACAGACGGAAGAGCCACAAAGGTTCAAAGGTGAGACATTGGATAAAGATGGAATAGAGGCAGAAACAGCTGACATTGAGCAAAACCTGTCCAAAGAAGTACAGACAATTGAAGTATGTGAAACAAATTTAGAAAAACTCAAGGACAGTGTACCTTCAGATCCCGTTGAGCTAGCTGCCGATGTGAACTTGATTGTCAGTGAGGTTCAGAATTCCCATGATGGAAGTCATAACAAGGCATCATTAGAGGAACACGAAGCTCCTTTTGATAAAATTCAGACTGATAAAAGAACTGAAAATGAGGACAGTTCTGAAGGAGATCAGTGTGGAAAACCATCAGAAGTCGAGACAGAGGCAAACCCTGAGGAAGAAAAATTAGAAATCACAAAAGTGGACGAGCTGTTAGATGTTTCTGAACTTCTGCCTTCTGAAGAGAAGACACAAGCAGTGGCAGAGAAAACAAGTTATGAAATCGTAAATGCAAATGCAGTTCTCAATGAGCAAATCAATGAGGTGGTTGATAAGTCTTCCACAAATAGCAAGGAAGATGTTGAGAAGAAAAATGTTACACAAACTGAAAGTCTTGCCACAGAAACTGCAGAAAGTGGTAACAACGGCAAAGATATACCAGTGTTTGAGCCAAAACCACAAGATAACCTTGGTGTAAGCGAAGAGCAATCTCATGTTCCTGAAATTTTACAAGAATACCAAAATCAAGATTTGGAAAACCAAAAAATCAGACAATGGGGAATTCTTGTGAATTAGATACACGAGATGAGAACAAGGAAATAGTGGAAACAGAACAACTCACAGAAAAATCCTGTCAACCGAATGAGAAGTCTTCATCAGGAGACAAGCTCGACAACCATGCCAATGACACTCTACATTCTGGAAGTTCAACAGGAGGCCTAGACGTGCCAAATAAATACTCATCAGTTGATGAAACCTATGGAGAAGAAACGTTAAAGCAAGGTGGAGACGAAGATAGAGTAAATGAATTAGCAAATGAGATGGCCATAGAACACTCTGTACCTCAGCAAGAAGAATCAATCGATGAGGAAGTTAACTTCACTGTAGTAGCTACAGAAGGAGGGAGTGTTAAAAGTTGTGAAGGTTCAAACAAAGAACATGATGAAGATGAGGCTCCCATTTTGCAAGAAAATATTGTGGAAATGAAGGAAAAGAATGCCAAAGACGTATTTGAACCAGTTACCATAAACAAAGGCCAAAGTACACATTCCCAAAATAAGACACCAATATCTGATGAGAGTTTGTCAGGGGAAACAGGAAACGAACAGCTTGCCAAACCCCCTCCACTGGCTCTTAATGTACACACTATATCAGTTGCTGATTCAGAAAAACCCACTGAACCAATATTAGAAACTTCGGTGGAGGAAGACGTACGGAGTATAGAACCTTCAGCTGCAAAAGTTGAAGAAATTCACTATGAATCAAGTACACACTCGGGTACAGTGGTTATTGAGACCAAGGATGATGTTACAGAAAAGAAAGAATTTTCTGCTGAGGATTCTGACAATAAAATAGCACGTGAGATTGACACTGAGACAATTCTGTCAGAGGAAAAGAATGATCAGACCGCGTCTTGATGAAAATGAGAGAACAATAGTTAAATCAGAGGTAAGGCCACCAGTTTAACTCACTATTGCTGGACATTTTCAATTAATTTTTTGTTGGTAATTGTTTTCAGCAAGAAGAAAAAGATGATACATTCTCCAATATAGCAACTGAAGCTTTGGAGGAAGACATGAATACTGTAACAAAAACCGAGGATGATAATCCAGGGGATAATAATTCGAATAGTAAGGTAAGAACAAATAAGCAAAAGCTATTAGCCATATTTCAACGATCCAAGTCATAAATTAACTTAACATTTACTCACAACTTCTCCAGTGGAATGAGAGAACTTTAGATCTGGAAGAACCCAAGAAAGAGACACAAAAGGGTGAAGAAGTATCTACTACATTTATTGATGATCAGAACAATGAAACATCAGAAAGTCTGCATGGAATAAGGGAAGACGTGATGCTTGAAGAAGGCTACAAATTGAACTTATGAAGATAAACTTTTAAGTGTTGATGCTAAAGTAAATGTGGTAGAAAAAGAAGATTCAGCCACAAATCTTCAAAAAGGAGCTGCAAGTGAAGAATTTCACCATGAAACTCCAGAAAAGGTCGAGCACAGCCACACAACCAAAAAAACTTTTTTTTCGTGTCTTAAAATTTGCAGCTTCCTGTTCGACTAAAATATAAGGTATTGTTTGCAGTACAAAATCCAGAGCAAGGAAGATAAAATAAATATGTTGGATGCTGATGGCAAAACAAGCATTGATGATCTTCATGTTGAAGCCCCCAAACCACAGGTTTGTCGGTATTTTTTACATAGTAAACAATTGGATATTAATCTTATCATTATTAGAATGAATCCATTATGTCTTGTACAGGTTGAAGCTTCTAATACACTGCCTATAGACCAAGACTTCATGCCAGTTGCAACTACTCATGTAATAGAATCTGAAAGCTCAGTGGATGCAGATGATTCAAAGAATCTAAATAATGCTTTAGAAGCCAATATCAGACCTGCCAAAGAAATAGGTAAAGGATTGAGTGAAATGCATCTCGACAGTACAGACTTCAAAGAAAGTAAGCTCATTCAAGAAACCATAGAGGCAAAGGAAGACATGGAAATGGAGAAACTTGAAAAGCAATATGAATCAGCGTCCAAGGAACCGAATCATGAAGACAGCTCTGATGAACAATATCTGATCGTTGAGATACCAATAGAAAAGGAATTCGCAGATGAAATGGTACACGATGAACTGCCTGTACAAGTTTCAGAAGATGTGGAAGAAGTTTCTATATCAGAGCCAATTATACATACAAAGGAAATTGACTTCGTCAATGAAAGCATAATGAATCCAGCCTCTGTTGAAGCAGAAAAAGAAGGATCTATTGATGTGAAAGAAATAAGTGATTGTGAA